>WAAB01000858.1:916-65315 GCA_013389865.1 Piaya cayana
AAAGAAAAGAAAAGAAAAGAAAAGAAAAGAAAAGAAAAGAAAAGAAAAGAAAAGAAAAGAAAAGAAAAGAAAGAGCTGAAAACAAGCAGACCACAGCTGTAAGATTATATGCTCATCTATTAACACTAATATGCAACTAAAATACCATCTACACATAATCAGAGACCACCAAGAAAGAAAGAAACCTCCCCCGCCATGAAGAGAAATTAAGAATCCAGAAACAGATCAATATAAAAGCTAACAAGAGAAAAAATCATTACTCTCCTCAGACAGCAAATCACCATTCGGCATTCACGCCGCTCTCGGAGTCCACAAGGCTTCACTGGGCCTGACTCCCAGAATCCACAAGGCTTCACTGGGCCTGATTCCCACACACACAGACAGACCGACACAGCACGAGATCTTTCCCACATGGGAACAGGACACAAGAGGCAGCCGGAAGATGAGAGGGAGCCGGAAGAGGAGTGTCCGACCCACCAACACACCCTGATTTACGTAGAAAATTGCATGGAATACTGGGAGATGTAGTTCTTCCTCAGCCACAACCTGGCTATTCAGAGTCTAAAATCAAACCCATTACAACCGTCCAATCATTAACCTAAATATGTACTCAGGAGATTCTCTTTCCTGCACAATTATTCTCAGAACAGCCATTGATGTTCATATTTAGAGACAGAAATGTTTTTAGTGGGGAAAAAGCAATTCTATTGTAACAAGCAATAGAGAGAAGTTTCAAGCCAATTAGAGAAAATAGGCCACAGTGAGTCAAGATTCAATAGCTCATGATTTAGAAAAGTATTCACCTTGAAAACAGTCGATAAGTGCATTACACATGGATATTTAACAGAATATCTCACCCATAGTTTAATTAACTGTGCAAACAATTAACAGTGCTCAAGTACAAAGGCTGAAAATTCTCCATACAGCTTAAGTGAAAATGTTGTCATTCTCCAGAAGTGAGACCTGTGACATAGCTGGCTCCACAGATTGTGAAGAGATCCTTGCAGATGTCCAGGGACTCCTGTTCTCATGATGCTTATTTATCCATCTGTGAAAAATTTTCAAAAGGAATGAAAGTATAACAAGCTGTAATAACTACAAATGCTCAGTAGCTGTTGAAGCACAAAAGCTTTAGATGCATGCTGACCAACGATTACAGTATCGTACTCATTTTCTGGAAGGCAAATAAGGTGCAAATTACAGATACGAGTCTTCTGTGTGTCACACTAAGATAACAGCTCTGTGGCCATCTCTGTGAGAAGGGGAACATCTGCTTCACTATTCTCTGAAAGCTACAATGTTGACTTTTACTTTCTAATTCTGTTTTTGAGTCTAGTAGCAGTGTTTTGTTGCCTTCTGAGTTCCTGGGCTTGGCTTGCCAAGAGGAAGATGTGTGAGGTGGATCCCCATGAGGGGAGCAGAGTGCTCCTTCAGGGTGCCTCTTGATGGAGAGAGCCCAGGAGAGTACACTGCTGCCTTGCCTTTAGCCCCATGCCCTTTCACCTGCATATGTTGGTGTCCCCTGAGCTTGAAGGTATGAAGATGATTTTCCTTCAGGAGCCACATACTATTCAGGAATGATCCCAGTGAAACATATTCTCAGGTAACTGTTTGAGAAGCTGCTGCATGCTTTCAGGTTAATGTCACCAGTAAACACTGTTCTGTAAATATCACTAATAGGTAGTTAAATGATTCCAGAATGATGTGAGACAAATACTTAGGAGCAAAGCATTGGAAAATTGGTATAGGGCAGTGGGCTTTTACTTGGAAATGTTGGAGGAAAGAAGAGCTGTAGAAAGACTGAGCAAATGGCAAAGTTTTTGCTCTTTCTTTATATTACAAAAGGTCCTGGAGCAACATGTCTCCAGTCAGATCAGCAGATCTAAAGCACTGGCAGTTTTAAATTTTTATTTTCATTTGAGAGTCTATAATTATTTTCCTGGGGAGGTACACACCATAAATGTAAGCCCAGTGTCAATCAGTTTTAGTGGACCTTGTGGTCCATAGTCAATTTAATCTTCAGGATCTATGGATCAGAGGTTAAAAGCCCTGCCCTCACACCCTTTAGAAAAATTGATTTGTTAAATCTTGTCACTGTAAGGGATGGACTGGCTGCCAAAACTGAAAGGGTACCTTTTGATTTCATTACACTTCTCTTCCTATTTGTTTTTAGACTGGATGAGAAGAATTCAAGCTGTAAAAGCGCAGATTGGGCTAGGAAGACTGTAGTAAGAGTATCCCAGTGGTCAATCATAGTTCTTCAGCAATGTAAATCCTGCATATCAGGAGACTCAAATACTGCTGGCAAAGAGTATAGAAAGGGAAAAATTAGGAACTGTAAATAAAAAACATTCTCAGTCACTTTAAAGCCTAGGTAATTATTTTCATAACAGCTGATCTATAGGAAAAGCAGCAAATTCTTGGCAATAGCAAGCCTGGTTCAATTTTCTTAACCTTTGCTAATTGTTTTATACAAGTTTAACTACATCTGTCTGAATCCTGTGAATCTACACAGAGGACACATCAAGAGTTTACATAGGTACTGTGCAGGGAAAGAACAGAAGGCAGAGGTTTCCGAAGTCAGTCAGTGGGACCTGCAGTGTTTTCTTTTCTCTCCTTGGCTCCTGAAGGATTTAGAGGGGAAGAAAAAAAAAGGGGGGGGTGGGGGGGTGGAAAGGTATATTTTCTACTGTAAGTACCTTTCCTGTGACAATATAATTCCTGCAGCAACATACTTACTGACCTGCTTGAAAACCCCTGTGGTAGCTAATTACAAAGGTGGATGGCTTTTAAATTTATCTCAGCAAAACAGTTAAAGAGGGATGCTGAGCCAAGAGGATCCTGAGCCACCGAGTGCCAGTGCTGTCCTGCGGCCACTGCTGAGTTTCCTCATCTTACCTTACCTTTCACTTCTAAAAACGAAAAAGCGGCATTGCTTATCCAGAGTAAAGTGAAAATGGTCAACATCTGAGAATAAAAAGAAACAAGTTGCTTTGAGCTATGAAAAGATCTGCTAAGGTGTTTTCCTTCCTTTAAGAATCTTAAGCCTTCTTTCAGAAGAAAGGAAGTAAAAATCAACAGAAATACCATACCCCACATTATGAATAGGGCTTTGACATTAGCCAGATAAAGTTATCTAACTTGAATGTCACTGAGTTAATTCTCTTCTTCCTGAGTGGTTCTGAAGCTGCCAGTAAACCGAACTTTAGTAAATTTGTGGCTGAATTTTAGAATGTGTTTAGACAAATACCAGCCTCTCCCTTTAAAACAAGTAAGTCTCTCCCCGTAAAACACTGAATTATATGAACTTGTTACTTTTACCCTTTTCACGACCAGAAAAAAAAAAAGAGTTGTTTATTTAACATTCATTAACTGAAATCCATTTCTTTATAATAACCAGTTGAATTTTGTTGGTGACTGAGTTTTGCCTGGTTTTAGTTACGGTGAGCAGTATAATGATATGAGATATGAAAAAAGCCATGGATGATAACAACAGAACTATCCTTCCAGGTACATTAGTGTCAAAAGGTACGTGAGTAAGAGCACAGCAGAACTAACATTCACCTTTGCAAATGACGCTGTGTTCTGAGCCATTCAATCACAGAAATATTTTAAAAAAATTAACACTCTGTTATATTCCTTAAACAATTATTTCATTCTGGAATTGAGTGACAATGTTGCAAACCCCCAAATTATACAGAAAAAAAAATCTCGGAAGTATCATTCAGTTTATAAATTCATTAATAAAATAATAGTTTCTTGGAATGCACAGCCTTCACCACTGCTGCTGCTAAGGCTGGGACAGTCTACCATTCTCCCAGCGACCATTTACTGCTCTGTCAGTAAATGGCTCGGTGTCAGATATTAAAGTTCACACTAAATGGGAAGGCTGTAGGCTCTTCTGGAGTGTGAGCCCTTTGGTGCTTGCCCATTTGCTCATTTATCTCAAACCTTCTGGCATATGCTATATTTCTGTCAACTGTACTGAGTGTTGTTTATACTGAAAGAGATTCTAAGTAACTGGGGGAAAAAATATAACAAACCTAACACCTTGCTGACCTCTCTGCTGTCAAATGGAAACTTCCCGTTTCTGGCAGATCCCTGGCAGAAATGAACACAGGGTTTGTATAGTTCTTTGATAAAAAAAAAATTAAAATTAGTGCTAGCAGAGTTGCTCTTATATGGGGTACTGCATGGTTGAGAAGCATGTCACAAAAATTAAACTTATAAATTCTCACAAAATTATAGTGACCCCAAATTTTTATTGAAAAAGTTCTTAAGGAACTAGGATAGATCACAGATGTTGAGATCCAGCCTAAAGCATAGTTTAGGGAGGTGTTTTTCTTTGCCAAACTAAGTTTTCTGAACAGATTTATCATATATACTCATTTATAGCTCTCCACCAGTGAACCAGATACACACAACCTTGAGAGGGCTATTTTTGTTCATCAGTTTCTTGCTCTCTTTAGGCTGTGATATATCACAGGTTCTTTAGGCTGTGATATATCAAGTGGATTAGCTGCTCTCATACAAGAGCCCTATCTTCTTTTTTTTTAAAAAAAAAATTAAAATTAATTTTCCCTCTCTTTATTTCCAAAGATCCAGAAAAAGTGTTGGTAGTATTGTTACCAGGAGTAATTATGTGTTTGAGATTTTCTCTAAGGTAAGGCAACCTCTTGAGTAAGATACCTTTCTTTCTGAGCTTTTGTGCTCACACTGCCTGAGGTTGTTCATAATGGACTCCTGGTATCCCAGTAGGAGGATTTGTTTCCAACAGCACCACCACTGCAGCCTTAACAGGACATTCTGTAGGCAAAAATGGAGCAAACCCAATATAGTGTAGATAGTGTTTGAAAAAGGGAGAAAAGAGAGTGAAAGAACGAGAGGAAAAAAAAGGAAGGGAAGACTGAGGGAGGTGGGGAGTGGAGAGGAAGGACTGAATATACTGAACAGCTTCATATAGAAAACCTTTAATTTACTGAGCTTGGGGAGTGCAAGGTTCAGATTCAGCATTTGATTGCCATGATTACTTTTCAGCTCAGGCCACTTCAGTATTACTTGGTGCTGGTGTTATTTCCCACAGTGTTTCAGAGGTGTACTGAGGATGAGGACTCATTGCATCTTGGGAAAAACAGTTTAGCGGAGTAGCCCTGGCCACCTGCACAATCACCAACTGTTCACACATTTTTTTTTCCCTTTTTTAGCAAATGTGCCAAAGGATATCAAAACACATTTATCAGAATGCTAAAGTAATAAACTAGAACAAGGTGTCTGTTTAAATAGGAAGTGTGGTAGAAAGATATATTAAAAAGGTCTGAAAAATGCTTCTATTTTGTCCTTGAGGGGTTAGTCCCTCCAATATTACTTTCTATTTACCTTCCTGCAGCTTCCTGGGTTATACAGTGATAGACACTTCAGCAAATGCTCCCCCCTGTTGCCACCCTGAGACCTGAGCTCCCTGTTCTGCTTTTTTCCTCCCTCCTCCTCTAGCAGCCTTACATCCCCCAACTCGTTATTCACAATGGGCACACTCACTAGATATAGAAACCCTCTCCTTCCCTCCACAACAACCATCCCAAACACACTGACCAAGCTGTTTCTGTCTGTCTGTTACCCCATCTCAGAAGTCTTTTGACAGATCAGAGTTCTTTGTATAGAAACTGGAACAAACTAAGGCAAATACAAATACTTTTTGTAACTCTCTTATAAAGGGAGGTAGCTTCCTTTATGCAGACCTACATACTGTATATATCTGAAATAAAGTTTTTTGTTCTATGGAAATAACTTCTTTCCTGCTATTTTTACCATTTTAATTCAGGATGAAAATCAGAAAATGCAATTCTTAGCCTGAAAGAAATTCCAGTTTTTACCTACTTAAAACAATTATGAATATATTGCAGTATATTTTCTACATGGAATAAATAAGCACATGGAGTATTTTAAATACATTGATTTTTATTAAAATATCAATGACTTCAAAAGCAAGACCCTGACTATTTTGAAAATATCTTTCTTTTTTGTTTAATCCATTTCTGTTACAGCTACCCTTATAAGAACATTATTAATTTAAATTCATTTCAAGAGAGATATAAGAAAATGCTTTCAAAGAAATAGATTCCAATTGTTTGTTACATTGAAAGTAAAAACATAACTATAAATTCTGCACTCAAGAGGAAATACTTAAATTTATACATTAGGTTAAAATTTTCTGAAGTACAAGCTGTGTTTGGTTACCTTTTTTTTTAAGCGTGAATAATCAGCCTGTCCAACAATTAGTCCTTTTAAAATTGTCAGCTGAAATCACTAGGCATTCTGGTCCTTCTTGTTTTCCCTTTTTTAACTCAATAATTTTTTGGCACTTTTTTTCCATTTTCAAGGTAAAATAATTCCTTTTATTCAGGTCGTCTTTAGATTCCCAACTATTCTAGGAGGAGACAAAACTAAACAAAAGCTGCATGTTTAACATGGTGCCGGAGTGTAACATTCCTGTCTTGATATCTTATCAAAGACTTGTAAGGGTGGAGAAAATATTCTTACAAATTTTCAGCAGAGAAATGTAACTTCTTGCAAAGACTTCAAATAAAATCAGCATGTGAGAGGATCATGTAAACTTCTTGGATTTCCAGGTGCTAGAGGAAGCCCCCCAACTCTGCTATATTCACTTGCAAAGGCCACCACTAATCCACAAACTGTCTCATGCTGGAACAGTGGAAACCTTTAGGAGATGGTATAGTCTGAAGCTCAGCAATTTTTCAGTTTTAAATTCTACGTATAGAAATCAGAACCTGAGGCTATCCATGCTGTGCTCCAGCTGATACCAGACCAGTGAGGGCTTCAATTATTTCTTTTTGGAGGTGTAAAATTAACTTGCAGGGAATCTCCAGGTGTGTTAATATCTTCTTTCAGGGTGAAAATATAATCTATGTCTGCCTCATTCAGCTAAAACATTTTGTAGCTACACAAGCAGCCACCTTCCTAATGGGTACACACAGGGCATGGTCAGCAAAAGGAGAACATATCTAGTTTTAAATGGAGCCTGTGAGAAATTGCTGAAGCACAGTGTCTTTCTTTTTGTTGTTGTTGTTGTTGTTTTATTTTTGTTTGTTTGTTTGTTTTTGTTTTTGAGGGTGATGCAAATGAAAATGCCCTTGCAGTTATACGTCTTTATCCCCAACACTTCCTCCAATCTGCCAAGTTACTCTTGTAGGTATTTTCTAATCAGCTTTGGAGTCTAGAGTTTATTGTAATGAAGTCAAACAAGTTGGGATAACAAAAACATATTTATTAGATTTTGCAGTAAACCTGTTTGATATTGAACCTGGCAGCCGAAGAGCTGAATGAGAGGACAGAAAGTGCAAAATCTAGCAGAAGGCACAAAACTATCTGTCAGCTAAAGGAAGATGAGGGATCATAACCTTCTCATTTAACACAGGGGAAGATACCTGTGTCATGGGTGGCTGCTGTCAGCTCTCCCGCAATGATTATCTCTCTTCTCCTTCCAATAAATTACAGATATGCTTGCAGACAAGTAATTTTTGTTGTTTCCTTCCTCACACCCTCTCATCATACTTTTTGGTGATGCAAGTATGTTTTCTCGCACCTTTTACCTAGGTTGTGAATTATATGCAATAAAAAAAAAAGAGGGCAAGAGAAAGCAGAGAAGATGCTCCAACAAATCTCAGGGCTCCTCAAGGAAATCCAGTGTTTGCAGTCCCTGAATTTTCTCTCAGTGCCAACCATGGTGATTTGCTTGAACAGACATGGTAAAACAGAACAGTAAAACTTGGGAACAACTCTGTGCAGAAGATACAGCAACAGACCAGTTGTTGCTTTTACATGAAATATTGTCCAATTATTTACTAGAAACTGTGCAAATTCTATCATGGTCCTGGGCTTTCCTGGTATTCATCTGTCACACTCTTTGCCATATAAAACCACCCTAAATTAAAATCCACATTCCTTTAGCATCTCAGCAAAGAGCTGTTGGCCAGGGGTCTTGCTCTGACAGATACTAGTGACAGCTGCCAGAAAACACAACTAAATTGCTCAATGTATATCTTGAAGGCATATGAAGCAATAGGTATTACCTAAAAAGAACCAATATCTATCTTTCTGTTCATCAGCTTGTAGTTGTACACTTTATTCTTTGATAAGAACCTTCTAAATCCAATTTCTGTGGAGTTACTTATTCAGACACCAGTGGTATGATTAATAAAAAAGGAACTGGAATTGACAATGGCTAGATTAAAATGCCAAGCTTAACCATCAGAAGCTATAATGTGCTATAGAGCTCTTGACAGTGGTATGCCAAAGGTTTGGTCACTCTTCTTTATAATACTATTATTTCATTGTCATATATTTGCAGACAGAATGGCTCGCCTCCTAAACCTGACTATGAGAGTAAGACCAGAGGTTTTTTTCAAGATGTGAGCTGACTTTGGATATCTCATTTTCTTTTCTTTTTGGTTAACCAGCTAAATGTACTTCATTTGTAGTAAGACTGATTTGTCCTCAATTTCTAAAGCAAATACATTTAGTGCAATGCTTAAATGAGTGTATGAATCTTTCTGCCAAGTAGGTCCTGTGTCTAGAGACTTCCCATTAGGAATAAGTGGATTTGGGAAACAGAGCTTCCAGTTTCCTAAGACTGTGCATTTTTCACTTAGCTTTAATCAAAATGAGACCAATTACTTTTTTTTATTATCATTCAGCTAATTTTGAATGAAATCATTCTGACCAGATTCTTTTTCATTTGAAGCTGTTCTAGCAAAACATATCTAAACAGCTTTAAGAGAATCAATAAAATCTTTGATGTTTCTCAAAATTTAATTTTATCATCAACACTCTTTAGCCCTGCATAAGATTTAACGTACTGACAATCCAAAAAAGCACAGAAAACCCCCCCAGTATTAAAAAAGTAGAAACATTGTGGTGAAATAGCTGAGGTCAAAATTCAGGTCACAGAAGTCCATAGAAAGCACAGGTCTCCTGACTCCTACTCTGGGGCCAGACTAGGCCAGCAGTGTCTCTAATTAGCAGTGTAGATATCTACTTTATTCATGTCAATGATATTTACCTATTTAAAGCTGTGACCACAGTTAAAATGTCACATTGAGGTTCCCTCGAAAATCCAGGTTGTTATTTTATAATTAGCATAGTATATATACATACAGGACAAGGCTGTCTCAGCAATAGATTTAATTAATCAGCTAAGCCTTGGCAGTCAGGGTATGTTTTAAATACTGTGCAGCTGTTTATTTAGTCCCTGTTAATTTTAGCACTGAAGAAGCTGACCACACATTTGTTTCATGGTACTGCTTTATCCCTGGCAGGTTCTGCTCTTTCTTTTTGATAAATATGTTTGTTGTAAATTAGTTTAAATGGGGTTTTTTCTTTATTTTTTTTTCCCAGATCAATGAATAAACCAGAAATAATATCATCAGTCAGTTGAACATATCTATCAATTTTTTTTTCCCAGATATGATATTTGTTAATGAATTCCTCTTTCTGTTATTTAAACAGCCACAGTGCACTCAGGATAGGCAAAGAGACAATAATAATACTATATTATTATTATTATTATATAAACACCTTGAAGCAGCATACTGGAAAGCAGTATTCTAGAAGGCAATGCAGGAAGAGAAGGGATTGTCCAAGTGAGGATGATGTCAATAAGAAGGCAACTGAAAGACTTGAATGCCAGTGCAGGAATTCTGTAGAGACAAGAACTGTTGGGGCAAAATGTAAAAAATGCTACAAAAGGGACAGAGGAAACCAGGTGAAGGAGCTCTCATCACTGGAATCAAGGGTGTGTTGTGGTCAGGGAAAATAGGAATAAAGTTTAGATAAGTGGTATAACAATTTATGGAAACTAACACTTTAGTTCTAATTAAAAAAAAACCATGTTAGCATATATAAGACTAGGTTGGTTTAGGACAAAATCTCTTTGAGGATGAATGGTTTGTGGTATGGTCCTATACTTGGTCTTCACACTTGGTTAAAGATATAGGCAAAGAATTTTGTCAAAAACACTCCTATAAGACAGAAAAAGCAATGTGAACTGCATTATACTGAGGATATATAACTTCCTTAACAGAAATTACTGGATATACCTGACACAGAAATATCAATCTGGAAGAATACATTTCAGTATTTAAAATAATTGAAAACTAAGCACCAGCATGGTATTTTCTCAGTACCATCCGCTGTTTTCTTTATTGTATGTGGACTATTAAGAAATTTTCTCCTGTAAAAAAAATATCTAAAATTTTAACTTCAGGTTAGAGCAGACTAGAATAAACTTGTGACCAATGTTAGTACAAGTACTGATGATATAGACTGTCAACTGTTGTTTGTAATGCTTAGAACTGTATAGATAAAATAACAGGACCTGACCAAGTATGGACTGGATTTATGGCCATGTTACATAGCTATTAAAAATAATGTATTTGTTTATGTCAGGAGTTCTTCATAAGCTTGAAAATAAAATTCACAGTCAACATGAAAGGGAAATATTAAATTAATCATCAAATAAAAAAGATTTGGATAACAAATTAAGCTTTGTAAACCACTACACAACAGATTAAAGTGAAATTTTGTCCTTTGTTTCCACACTGAAAAACTCAGAAAAGTCTAGAGAGGACTTCTGAATTATTTTATATGACTCACTCAAGCAGAAGGACACACTTCCTAAAATGCCTGTCCAAAGCTCTGTTTGAAAGACAATTAAATGCACCAGATGTTGATTTAATTACATATTTCATAGATAGGAATCTGCATAAATAAATGTTTATATTCGTGGATATGATGTAAGAAATTTTTTTTTAAAAATTGCTTCACCAGGTAGTCTAACTGTAGAAGCCTGAAATGTATCTTAAGCAGCTGGAAAAAGAGCAACTCAAAATTTCCTTAGTAAACAGTATTCCTACCTTGTGGATTGAAACTAACTTCTTTCATCCTTCAAGCCCCAAGCTGACTGACACTGTTTGACATTGCTGAGTGGAGTCACCTGAAGTAGCTTTGGAAAAGGAAGTGAACAAGCTTCCTCAATATGATGCTGTAACAGGTCTTGCCACCTAATCTAGAAAGGATAGAGTACCTTGCTCCAAGCATACACAGCTTCTGGCACCCAATCATGGAGTATGCATTGTGTTCTGCATTGTTTTCTGCAGCTTTATTTACCCATTTGTGTGCTTTCCATAGTCAGGACTTTAAGGCAGGACTTGTGTTTTCTTTGAAAAGGAGACCTAGAAAGAGAGAGGTAGAAAGAATCCAACATCTAGACAAGCCCCTTGCCCCAAAGTTAGATCATATGTTCCCATGTCTTTACTGACAGGTGTTTGTCAACAGTCTTCTTGAAAACCTGCAATGAGGGAGACTTCACAGCATCCCCTGGCAACCTATTACTGCAAATCATCTGAAAACGAGCTCGAAGGTACCGATGGTAAATTAAAAACCTGCTTAGAAACCTCAAACAGGTGCTTTGGGGAAATCACAATCTGCTTAACACTTGGAGAATACTGTTTATCTTATTCATGAAATCTGTAAGTATTGTATATATAATTATATAAAGCAAGAATATACTAAGTACTATTAACTGGTATCACAGATTATTTAACAATGAGTCTTATTCTTGGGCTGTCTAATGTATTGGGTCTACAGACATAGAAACACTGTCTTTGTCCCTGGGAAGTTGTACTCAATGTATAAAAGAAGAGGGAGCCCATGGGTAGACCAATCAAAAAGTACGTGACAGCACTGAAGAGCAGGTAGGTTGCGCTTAGTATTTCAAACTTTCATGAATTTTTTGTAAGCTTTTAATGGAATCGTGGAACTGCAGGAAGAGCGATAACTGCACTTATTTGTAGATAACCCCCTGCAGGTACAAGAGGTATCACAGGAAAAGCAGAAAGATTGTTTTAATGTGAATCCAGCAATACAGGAGGTTGATGGCATGGACTAGTCAAGAGCCAGACAAGTGGCTTCTCTGTAATGAATGGGAGATTATCTAAGAAATGGTAGGGCAATAGTAAAGGAATGGGAACAGACAGTGAGTAGCTTATAAATTAATGGTGAGCAGCTTGTGTTTGATTAGATTAACAGAAAGAGAACCAGAGAGAACTGCTTTTTTTTTTTTTCCTTCTCAATATTTTCTTGGAAGACAGAGGGGAAATAGGGAAGACTGCATTTGTCAAAACTGGGCAAAAGAATACTTGAGGTGATAGAAGTACAAAAAAGGGTAGTTGAAAATTTCTTCTGTACTTCGAAAAAAAGTCCATATTTCAATTACGTTATTTAGGAAAAAAAGCAAATGCTGGACATATCTTTTCTATTTGAAACACAAAGGGATCCAAACTGAGGTTATTCTTTGTAGAAGACTGGTATGACTATGGTGATATTTTCTTCAGTGATTAGGAAAATAGGTAGTAAAATGACTTGTGGGAATTAAAATTAAAAGCTCCATTTATCAGCCATGCACTACTAGAGGCAATTGCTCGTTACTGAGGCACAGGACAAGATCTAAGTGTATTGGGAAAAAAAATCAGCCTAGATTATGGTTGTAAATCTGTGAGCAAATCAACTGAGGGGGAAAATTTGTGCTTGCTGATGAGGCTTATAGATAGGAACTACTTAGGGATAAGAAACTTTAGCTAGTTTGTGTGTAGTATTTTTGTACTTTGCAATGCCAAACTTCTGTTGCGATATGTATAATGAGACTGTTTTGGATCACTATTATATACACACATTGCAGTTCCACAGAAGGAGTGATTAGAAAAGAGAAATATATATATATATTTTAATTTTATCAGCCTTTAAGATATTTCTTTAGATGAACTAGAAATCAGCATGTGTTGCTAGCACAAATCACATTTTCTACCTGTTTCTTCACAAGTACTTTAAAGTATTAAATATTCAAAATAAATGCTAAAAGTATGTTTTTCTGAACAGAGATTCATGGTTATACTGGCTTAATGTCACTATAACATTAGGCGTTTTAATTTCAACTTACAAGGAACTACCAATGAAAAAAACATTAGTAATTTGATGCTAGTTGGTATGGTTTACTTCCAAGACAGCAACAAGGAATGACATGGCCACTTGCTCATTTTGGGGGTTTGTTAAAGATGTGTATGTGTGATTTTGTGGTTGATGTTATTTGGGGTTTTTTTATTTGTTTTTCTCCCCATCCCATTTTAAACATGCCTATGGCCAGTTAAACTTCCTTCATTTTAACACAAAATGGTCTATTTCAGTTTAGTGGCTTTAATCTATTTGTAGAATTATTTCCAAGTCTTTAATTCTAGGACTGTGCAGCTCGAAGAAATGATGCACTGATAAACAGCTTTGATCCTTGCATAAAACAGAAACTTAATACTCTGCAGGCCAATGGAGTGAGAAATTTTCCTGAAAGTCTTACAAACTCACCTATAAAATTTAGGCTTTATGTAGGATAACTATCTGAGCAATTACTTGTTGAAATGCCAACACTTTTATATCACGTAACGGAACAAAAGTGTTTCCTCATTCTTCCACATTTCATGAGGTTACTTCCATGGCCTGTTGTGTTTCTACTCCGCGTATGGGTTCTTAGTGGAACTACGCTTTCATAAAAGCAGTCTTTTGAGGGATTTAATCGAGTTTAATGAGGCTTGATAACCTTTTACAAAGAAGTTTTTCACAGCAAAACCCTCAGAGAGGTATATTGGTGAAACCTGTAGTCATTTTAGCTCCAAGATGAATGACTGTCAATGTTTTTACTATGCAAACATATTCTGCATATTTTTTTTTCAAAACACAACTCTTAAAACTTTGGCTTCACAGTGTGCAATAGGTTGAAAGAGTGCATATATACACTGCACAATCCTTATCACCTACTGAATTGTTTAACAAATTGCATGGTCAGCAGTTCCAAGATCCCATTTTGTGCATAATTAACATCAGTAGAGGTTAATTACAGCTACCCATAAAGCTTCATTACAATCAAGCAGAGAGTAAAAATAATCTTAAGAGTTTAATTATTTTAAAAATTATATTATATAGTGAATGTGATTATCACTAAAATAGAGTTTATAACTTTTCTAAAACACATTCTGAAACTTCTGATCTACCCTGTATGCATTGTGTGCAGGGAATTTTATAAAATCTGTTCTTAAGGTAAGGTAAGGTAAGGTAAGGTAAGGTAAGGTAAGGTAAGGTAAGGTAAGGTAAGGTAAGGTAAGGTAAGGTAAGGTAAGGTAAGGTAAGGTAAGGTAAGATAAGGTAGATAGACTGTAAGATCCTTCCTATGGCCCTTCCAATTTGCCATTGGATCTGCCACCATCAATGCCAGTACCTTCAAACACTATATTTTTAGAATGTTACTGGATACAGAGAAAATTATTTTTGAACTCTTTGAGAAAAAGTAAAATAACTACAGATGTAGTCAGCCACATACACAACTCAAACATAACATGTGTATCTTGCTGAATTTTTGTTTCTGAATTAATTTAAAGATATATATAAAAAAAGAATTTTCTTTGCCAAACATACTGAAATAGAACTACAGAACTGTGAACAGTCAAATCTACATAAATTACATGTATTTTGTAGTAGTCTATGGCTACTGGAGGGAATGTACAATACCCTTATACTACCCACATCTGGTATAATTTTCCAGAAATTAGGATCATAGAATAATAGAATAACCAGGTTGGAAGACACCCACCAGATCACTGAGTCCAACCATTCCTATCAAACACTAAACCATGCCCCTAAGAAACTCATCGACCCATGTCTTAAACACCTCCAGGGAAGGTGACTCAATCACCTCCCTGGGCAAAACATGTTGGAAGAACGTTAAAGAAATGACCCATAGAATTCCTAAGGAAACAATACTGATTGATTTGTCTCTGTGGATTTTTAGATTATATCTTTGATGTACCCACTTTATAGTAAATAAAAATTTTCTAAGAATGCAGAACTTATTTTTGCTGATGATGACATTTACTGCAAAATAATCAACATGTTTCTGCAAAAAGAGTTTGCAAAGTAATTTCAGTACTTTAAAAATTATAGTTAACAGCATGCAAAAGAATTACTCCCATCTGGACTGATTTCTAAACTTTTTTTGTGAAAATATTGATGTAGCTAAAAGCTAAATTCTTTATTCCCCTTGTAAAGGCCAGACCCTGCCTCAACCCGAATAAGAAGGTTTGGCTCAGGTACTGCTAAGAGAGCCAGGGAATGCTACTGGCTCTGGCTTTCTGGTTAGTTTTCAACCATGAAAAAAGCTCTGCATTTATCCTCCCATACAGGTGCTGTGTAACAGAATCACAAGGCATTATTCCACCTTTTTTCTTTCCCCAGTTCTTGCATTCCACAGGAAGAATAAGGTTAGGCTGGCATGCAGACCCCAGGAAAGCCACCTCAAGGCTGTATACAGCTGAAAGAAGTTAAATTTTAAGGTGAAGAAATCTTTCTATTGGTTGGATAAAACATACCTTTTCCTAGTAAAATATTGGTTTGCTTGATGACTAAATTTTGAAATAAAGGGTGTTAAATTTTGAGACAAGTTAGTGGAATGAAGTATTTTTATTCACACCTTATTCTGAGTGGGCTAGACAGAAGAATGTTTAATAATAATAAAAAAAATTCCAGTTTTATTTCTCTACAGAGAAAAAGTGGAACAGAAGAACACTATGCAATGGGAAACATAAAGTATTCGACATTCTTCAGCCAACATCTTTTACTCTTCCTGCATCCTTCCAATCAGTTGGCATTTACTTACAGAAAATAACAGATTTGTTCCGTGGCATTTGGAATGTAACATGTGATTAACTGGCAAAATCACCACACTTTATAGGGCATAGAAGCAACTAACAAAACTGTTAACAATTGCTAAGAAAACTAATAATATAAGCAAGGCACACTCCTACTTAATTTTTGCCTCAATTAGTTAAAATAAGGTTAGTTTTTCAATGTACCATTTGTTATTTTAGTTTCTACATTTTATTTATTAATTTCATATTTCATTTATATGGGAGGTCTGTTTCCTTGTCTCTTTGCTTGCTACATTCCTTCCTTAGAAAATATTACAAAATCATATTTTGAAGAATAACTGTGAATGATGTCTCTCACTATACTGACACTCTTCCATTCAATTATCACTCATTAATAAAAAAAGGAAACTAGTAAAAAGTAAAACAAAACTAAAAACCACAAAAGTAACCCCCAGACTCCAAAGAAAGTTTTGACAGCAAAAGATAAGAAGTTAGAGAGCTCCATGTGATTTGTTGGGAACTTTAGTATTGCTCTTGGCTAAATGTAAGGAATCCAAATAACAACAGGAATAGAGGCAGCATAAAATCCTAGGGAAGATTAGGTTAGAAAGTTCCAAATAATTTCTAATAAAAATCAGAAATTATCTGTACTACTGATTCTTTTTACTTGGGAAATGGAGAACTGTGTATATTTTTAAAGTAAAGAAAAAGGATTAGTCTGTTGAATTGTTCAAACACGCTTAGCTTTAACTCCAGATTTAAATTGTGTTGCCTGAGGCATGCAAGAAAAGGGCATGTTGTTGTATTGGGTATGGGTGGTCTGAGTCCTTTCAATTGGTCTTAAAGGCGTGCTTAGCTTAGACAGCTGCTTGACTTAGGTCTCTAATGAATTATTCTAAGAAATTCATAGTGGACACAGCCCTGAAAAGGATACAGAGAGGTATCAAACCCTATCTCATTTTTCAATGCTTTGAAGAAATTAAGGTCAAATACTATGGTTAAAAACTTCAGTAGAGATCCATGGGAAGTGAATGGTCAGTCAGTCACGTATGTGGATGTGCCCACACTTCCTCTTGAGGGTCACTCCAAACACCTGTTGCCCAGAGCCTGAAGAAGCCTTTCCTGGCAAGGCTGCTGTAGGTACAGCTGAAGATGTGCTTGCCAGGACAGCCCAAACCCATTTGCTCAGGTAGGCTGCTCAGTGAAGCAAGCATTTAGATGGGGAAGAAGTAAAGCATGGAGCATGCCACACTCCCCAGAGCACTGGAGGCACATTCACCAAGGCAGATTTATAGTAAACCAGATGGACAAGCATTATAAATTATATGGCATGGAAGCCATGCTCAACTATCATCAGATGTTAACTCACCTAATTTTGGGGTAAACAAATAGCTGGCATCTGCTTTTAGCTTCTCTAGAAACTGATTTTTATATATCTATGGTTTCTATTATGTTTTTTTTGAATATTGTATTTTTTAAAAAGAATTTTCTCTTACCAAATACACACACACAAGAGGTAAACCCTGTGGGCACTGTGGTAATAAAACTAAAATTAATCTAAATAGGACTTAATACTCTGAAATCAGTTTTGTTCCACTGCATTTAGCAGTATGAAATAAAAGAAACTATGATTTATAATAAAAAAGGAGTTCTAATAGAAATTGAAAAACAACCTAAATTTCCATCAAAAGGGAGGCAAACCAGTTTCAGATGTGAAAATTTACCTTTTATTTCTGTAATTAAATGGCAAACATTTAATTGCATGGTTTATGGAGTGATTGACATAATTTAGGATACAAATACATAAAAACCATGAATCACCTGCCATGAAGAATATGATAAGACTCTTTTCATTGCTTATTAGAATGTAGCTGTCTCTAAAAGAGGAATACGGTGTATAAAATAGTGTGATAGATCATGAATTGGGAAAAAAAATCTACATATACAACAGAAAACGTGAAGTTTTATAGGAGTGTTTGGTGAACAAAAGTAAATTTCTAGAATGAGAGAATGCACCCATGACATAAACCTGAAAGAAAGAAAACACCATGGATTATATATGTGAAGTGACAGGAAAGCCATAGAAATGAATAAAAGGTGTTTTAACCCTTGAGTCATTTGTGACTTCTCAACAATTCATTCTACCTACGTTTCAGAGACTCTTGACAAAAAGCTTTTCATTCTTCTATAAGTACAGGCAGCTGTATTTTGGTGCATGTTCTGAATAGATGGATTTCTGGGTAATGGGGCAGATGAGAAGGGGTTGTAGGAAAATAAAGGGGAAAGCTATATTGAAAAACAGATGCCCAAAACTTAGTGTCAGTGTTGTCACCCAGGGGTAAACCTCTGGCTGCAAAAATGCAAGGATTTTCTTGTGGCACAGTGAGAAGTTCTCATCTAGAGGAAGTTTAAGATCTCAGTCCCCAGAGAATAGGTCCTGTGAGAAGGACTGAAGTGGTTCATTCCAGTTTAAATGGTTTAAAATTCCTTTTCCTGTCATAATTATGTTGTTTTAATGCTTAATCTCTCCTCTGTCCTAGTTAAATGGGTAAGAATCCCTCCCTACTTAAAGTCTGGCATGAGACTTCCCATCACTTGTGACTGGGCAACATATTGCTATCAATTTTTTTGAAGTATAATTATGACCTTGGATCCTTAAAATGGATTCTACATAGCTCATTAATAAAAATTCTCTTCTTTCATGTTAATTTTTCATGGCCTTGTACAACCATTTGTGTTTTTCAGTGACATAACATTACCTGCCCACTGCAGGTGTTTCAAACCTGATCCAAAACTCTTGATGTTGGGAAAAATATCCCCCTTGAATCCATGGAATTTTGGATCTGTTTCCTGTACATTGTTTTTCTGTACAAAAAAGATTAGTACTTTATCCCTCTTGAAAACAATATTAGCCTTCCTTCAGATTTTCATCCAAAACATTGTCCCCTTATGAAGTCATGTCAGAGGAAGAGTTATTAATTTTTCTGAAGATATTTTGCAGATGAGCCTGATGGTGTAGAGGAAGAAGCCTTCAGTTTTAGATAAACAGCAACATATTTTGGCAGAATGATTTAAAAGGCAATTGTTACTATCATTTTTCACTTCTTTATTGCTGACAGCAGCAGTGGTCTAGCCCATTACTGGACTGACTGGCTATGATGTTTGCCAGCTCCCAATCACAGGATTCACAAGAAAAAATACTCTTCATCCACAGCTGCCCAAAATGGAAAAGTTAATTTCTAGTTCCAGAGCTGCTCCTTGCCCTACCAAATTTCTTACGTACTCTCCAGGGTAGGAGCCAAGTGACCTATGAACTTCATGTTCCTGAGAACTAAGATTTTAGGATTCAGAAAAATATACCTTATGACAAAAATTATGAAACAGTGAGACTGTGTAGCTCTTTTCTGTGCCTCTTAACAGCCTCACAGGAGGTCACTGAGATCATACCCTACAGCTTCAGCAGCATCTCCTTTCATTTACATTTTATCTAATTTTCTCTAGTCTGTCTTGGTACTTATCACTATAATTGCCTTGCAATGAATTTTGACAACTACTGTGAAGACAGGGAATAAGGACAGGTGAGTAGTTATTACCAGCCAAAAATTTCAGAGGCTGCCACCATCAAATATTGTGCTAAGAGTGGAAACCCTCAGGTTTGCAGTGGCGAAACCCTCAGGTTTGCAGTGGTGAACCCCAGGTTAGCAGGTGATTTACCTGTCAACATTTTTTTTTGCTTTTTACCCTTGGGTTTCTACATGTGCTTGTTTGTCATCCCACATTATTTATACCCATCCAGTTTGATGCACAGTACAGAACTACAGTTCAGATTTCCTTCCTGGAAAAAGCTGAGGTATGTGGTTCATGACATCTTCCTGGGGAAACAGTGGAATTAAATAAATGAAAAGTGATGCAAGCCTTTTAGTGTCATTTAATTGGTAATTGGATGCTTTAGGAGTAAACAACTGTAAAACAATATTGATAGAAGGTCTGTCAAAAGATGAATACATTGCCTGGTAAGGAACTTTGTGGGCAAATATTTCCATTGCTCCAGTCTAGCCAGACACATTGTGTCTGAGTAATTCCTGAACCTGGTGTTTTAAATTGAACTGGGCTGGCTTCCAGACAAGAGCAAATCTATCCTCTGGGTTATATGGCTAAAGACTTAAGTGCAGAGCTATGATTGTTGTTCCTTCTGTGATTTCCCATTCTTTCAAATCCTGACATTTTATGTTACAACATTGGTCTTGTTGCTGTTTCTTTAATCCCCTAGATACTGCTAGATTTAGAAAGCAGTAGAATAACTGAGCTACCACTCAAGGGTTTGCTTCATCATTACAGACTAGGATTTCAGTTGTCCAAAGCACCATGTATGTAAGATAAATCTTTGCAGGACTCATTCAGAAATTGCCCTTCAAATATTTGCAGGACTTAGTCACAGATAAAGTTTCTGTTTAATTGAAATTTTCTTAGTCTGTTGGTAAAATGAAATAGTTGGATGATCTGTGCATTTAATGGAGGTCAAATCCAGGTGAAAACATTCCATGACAACCTATTCAATTCCAAATTTTGTTACAGACGCTTTCAAGCTGCACATACGTTCTTATCTGTATACACAAAGACAACTCCTGCTGGTTAAAACACTGTGGGACCAAAGCCATCTAATGGGAATACTTAAGTAGACTTGATCATATATCCTTTATGTAAAAGAGATATCCCTAAATCTAGAAAGATTTTCATCACAATCATATAAAGTATTTTAGTGTCATTTTATTTAAAGAGCTCATACTCATGCTTACAATTATAACATCTTTGCAGTACTAAGACCTAAACCTTCATTTTCCCTCAAGGTTGCTAACCACAAATAAATAGAATAACAAAATACTCAAACCTCACTTGTTACTGTTTATATATGGGGAAGGTCAAATACGACTATTGTTCACATAATGATACTTGAAAGCTAAAGGTTCTGTGCATTATCTGATAGCAGCCATATGTTTGGGGTTTTTTTTCACCTAAACCAACACAATATTTGAGTAAACAAACATAACTATCTATTACAGTTTTAAAATACTTGTTAATATTACTGGTAGTACTTCATGGCATAATTTTTAATATTATTGAAACATTAACACACTCAAATTCTCTGTAAGTAGGAATTTTAGTATGCCTTTTTCTTGACAAAATTACCTTAACTAGGAAGTAAGAACATAAGAATAATAATAAGTTTAGTCCCGATTTTTAAAGATAATGTATCCTTCAGAACTTTTGCAGGACCTGAATGGCTTAGGTTCCACTATTAGAAGTGACTTAGATTTTTAGGGCTCTGCATATCACAGTCATTCAGGAAGAGTTAATATGCTACCAGAAGATACATGATATTTTCATATTTCCTCTATCACAGAGATGTAACCCTGTGTTGTAGTAACATGCTAGTAAGACAGCTTCCAACTGGGATGCAGAATAATCTTTTCTTCTCTTTATTTCCAACATTGGAATTAATCCCTGCATTAGAAACTGAGAGAATTTATTTTAGGGATTAAATTTCCTCAAAGCCTTTGTTCACAGGAAATGCAGAATGTGGTACAGAGATGACTATAAGTATTATCATAAGCTAATAAAAAGACAGACATAATAAGGACTAAAATCAGTAGAAACCAAATTTCAAGGGTAAAATTCCCTCTATCTGCAAATTTTCTCTCTTTTTCTTGCTGCTTTTCCCTTGTACCCTTTCTGCTCTACTTTTGGATTCAAACTCATTTCTTCACTATATTATTTTATGGAGTCGATGAAAACCTGATAACCCCCCTTTGCTAAGGAGGCAGAAGAACTAATTGCTTTTTGTTCACTATCTTGGCTGATGGGTGAGAAGCTAAAACCCAATTTATCCAGTAATTGCTACGTTCATGAAAAACAGCATCAAAGCCTTGATGCATTTTACTGTTTTCTCTTGGGAAGGCTCACGTCTAATTCTTATGCTGATATGGCTCATATTATAGTCTTCTGACTCTTCTATTTGCTCTTGCAATTACAAGGTTTCTTATTCCATTATGCATATTCCTCTGAACTAAGATTAGCTTAACTGAGCTTCCTTTGAAAACTTGCCTACCCATCAAATGCATCAGGACTAATGCATTCTGTAACCAGGCAAAATCAAGGAACAGCACAATTTTCTGCTTCCTGCAATGATCAATAGGATCCACATAATGGGTGGAAAATTTTTAATCATGACAGCCCAGCATCTAGCAGGCATAAATCTTCCCTGCATTGTAACCTCTCCATTTCCCACTAGTGCGAATTTGCAGGTACAGAATAATATTTATGTAGGAGATACATTATGGAAAGCAATACAATTAGAACTTCACACTTCAGTGATGATAGGCTGAGATCCCAGAGGCCCATTTCCTAGATAATGCACTGGCTTCCATATTCCAAAAACAAACTCCCTTTTCTCTCCTGAAACTACAATTTTTGTTGAAATTGTACTTCCCTGGATCAGATCTGACATAGCTCAGAAAAGCATGAACTCAGGAGGATTATAGCTAAGAATAAGCGCATTTCAATGAGAAAACAATCTGCCACTAAATGAACAGTCCCTGTCTCTAACAGAACTTGCTTTTCCACCACTGGCCTGGCTCAGATCATGAAGATGTCCAGATCTCCCCCAAGGCCCTTCCTACTCTGAAAACCTGCAAGAGAAGAGGAGAAGCCATAGTCGTTGCCCTCATGTGATCCAAAGTACATTTGCCTTACAGGCTGCAGTCAGTTACCGCAGGCATCAGAGAGATTTTTCTCTTATAATTTTGTAAGTGAAAAAAGCAAGTAATTTTAAATGTGTTTCAAGTTGTCCATATTTAAAATTACTTGCTTTTTTTCACTTATATAATAATAAGAGAATATTAAAAGAGAATAGTTCTCAGTTATTTAAAAAGTACCTATAAAAGTTAATAGAGCAACCAGTAAACAAATAATCTTTTCTTTGCATACAAGAAATGACTATGGGCAAGATTTTGAAGAAGAAATTGGGGGACGTTTGTGTCTGAGTTTTGAAAGGGTATTTTAAATGGCAGTTTTAGGAAACTTGGAGTACCTACTTTGTTAAAATCTAGTACAGTATTCAATGTTTAAGAAGTTGTTCAAAATAGTGGATCGTTAAGAATTCATAACCATTGTGGAAAACATGACTGCATGCTTGAAACAGAGTATGCAGACCTTCTGTACAGTCCTTCAGCCATTGCCTTTGAGCTTGGGTCAAATGCTTGAAGGAAGGCTGAGCTTCCTAAAAACACAGTTACCAAGTCAAACTGAGTGTCATTTTGCATTTATTTGTTTTTAATGGAAGCAAACCGTACCTTCACTGTATGGTTGAAGAAAGTAACAAAATTGAGATGCTTCATTTTTTCCCCCAACTCTAAAATATGCTGTATTAGTACTGCAAAATTAATTAAAAGTCCAGACATACTGTATTGCTACTTAATGAATTTTAATCAAAAGAAAGTTGAGCATATTAAAATGTCAATAAAATGACAAATTTGAATATTTGACCAATTTGAGCTTCCATCTTTGTAAAATATATCTTTTCAATTAAGAACAGTAGAAGTATTTTGGGAAATCATAGAATCATAGAGTCATAGAATCACCAGGTTGGAAGAGACCCACCAGATCATCGAGTCCAACCATTCCTATCAAACACTAAACCATGCCCCTCAGGACCTCATCTACTCGTGCCTTAAAATATTTGTTTCTAATTTATTTTCCTTTCATGTTACTGAGAATTTATATTTGTGCTATTTAGGCTTTTTAAAAATATTCTTAGTTCTAAAGGAATTCTACTGACCAAGTAGATACTGGACAATGTTGGAGAAAACCTAGCTTTCTCATTGTAATTTGAATTATATGTATTGACATTATTTTACCAGTATATCTTCTGTGCTGTTCTTACAGATATACATATAACAGCACATTGTATCATACCAATTACAGCAAACCTTTGTAAAGAAACAACCACTCTAACAAACTTCGGCAAATCCTTTTGTAATGATTAGCTTAATAAAGTTTGTGTAAGAAACAGGAGGGGACATGTTGTATGAAATTAGGCAGGAATGAATACTGGTACAGATGTTGTCATTACCCCAAAACTGTATGTATAGTAGTGTGTATTTCTGCGACTCACTGTTTTCTCAGGAAAAGTACAAAGGAATTTTTCTCTGTGAAAGTACAAAGGAAGACAGGTTCCCTGAAAAATTTTCTTAAGGTTGAATAGCAGAGCTACCTCTCTGTTTGGGTACACCAGTGTTTTTTACTGTTCTTTGAGCCTACAAATATCAAGGTCTGGTCTTAGCTAGGGAAGAAAGGAAAGTCTGTGTTGCAAAGGCTTAAAGGAATGAAATAGCAGCTGAGATTCTGCCTAAGACATAACCTACCCCTCTCCCCAACTACATACCTCACAGGCCCCATTGCCTAATGAGGGCAAACAAATTACCTGCTTCAGACTACAGTTATATAAATCTTTACACTCATGTTCTAGGAATGGATTTAATTTTCATCATCTGTCATTATGTTATAATCACAACTTTTTACATAGTTTAGTGCTGAGACATTTTTTCTTGTCCTTGCCAGACTGTCATAAAAATATCTTTATGACTCCTCATGCTTAGTGAATCAGAATAATGATTCCCTATGCCTTTGATCTTAGTGCAGAGGAGATTTCATTGGGTATGATCAGAAGTGCTAGCTAAATGTGAATCACTGAAAACTTATATTGGTAAATAATATTCAAAGAAGTCAAAACACTATATGTAAGTGCTGATGTTTGACATGTGTTTCTGTACTAAAAATGAGAAATGTGTAGGGGACAGCACAGTTTCAGGCCATTCTGATAATGATCACTGAAATGCAACTGACAAAAGCAAAGGGTACATGATAATCACTGTAATATGAAAACCATAAACATCTGCCTATTTGCAGAGGTTTAGAAAGAAAGAAGATTCTCTCAGTCTCTCTATTTTTTTTTGCAAGAATTTTCCAATTAAGGAATTATTAAGTTACAGCTTGCAGTGAAGACACATTACTGTAATCATACCATTATTGTGAAAATAGAATTTCATATACTGTAATATAGGACTAAAGAATGTGCCCATCAAATTATTTGCAGAGAACATAAGGCATTTTATTATTTTTTAACATTAATATGGGGGGAAGGAAGAGAAAATAAATTCAGTGTAAATCAGTGAACATGTCATT
Organism: Piaya cayana; assembly: GCA_013389865.1. Taxonomy (NCBI): domain Eukaryota; kingdom Metazoa; phylum Chordata; class Aves; order Cuculiformes; family Coccyzidae; genus Piaya; species Piaya cayana. The sequence goes on from WAAB01000858.1 coordinate 25,915, forward strand.
AAAAAGCCAACTAAATAAATAAAAGATTTAGTGGTGGGTTCTGCTGTTACTTCAGCTGGAATTTAGAATGAGAAATGAAGAATCTTAGAGCTTCTTTAATCAGAACATTGAATTGCAACTTCATAACCTCAAAGTCTTTCCTGTAAGCAATTGTTCTTGGCTAGTGGTCTATATTTGAAACTAATTCAAGTGTTATCTGTTGGCAGATAGTATATGAAAGAAAATGTGATTGAGCTGTGTCTATGGACTCGGTACCACTGGCAGTTGTATGGCCTCTAGAATCCATAAGGAATTAAATGGTGCTGGGTCCAGCGCTGTAGTGCTGGGTTCAGCCCTGTTCCATGTCTTTACCAATGACCTGGATAAAGGTAGAGTGCACCCTTAGCAAGTTTGCTGATAACACTAAGCTGGATGGAAATATGGATCTGCTGGAGGGTAGGGAGGCTCTACAAAGAGATCTAAACAGACTGGACTGCTGGGTTGAGACCAATGGGATGAGGTTTAACAAAGCCAAATGCTGGGTCCTGCACTTGGGGCACAACAACCCCAAGTAGTGCTACAGACTGGGAGAAGCCTGGCTGGAAAGCTGCCTGAAGGAGAAGGACCTGGGAGTGTTGGTCGATAGCTGACTGAACATGAACCAGCAGTATGCTCAGGTGGCCAAGAAGGCCAATGGCATCTTGGCTTGTATCAGAAAAAGCATGACCGGCAGGTCCAAGGAGGTTATTCTCCCTCTGTACTCAGCACTGGTGAGACCGCTCCTTGAATATTGTGTTCATTTCTGGGCCCCTCACCACAAGAAGGATGTTGAGGCTCTGGAGCGAGTCCAGAGAAGAGCAACAAAGCTTGTGAAGGGGCTAGAGAACANAGGGGCATGGTTTAGAGACTGATGGGAATGGTTGGACTCGATGATCTGGTGGGTCTCTTCCAACCTGTTGATTCTATGATTCTATGATTCTGTTGTTTAGTGTTTCATAGGAATGTTTGGACTCAATGACCCTGTGGGTCTCTTGCAACCTGGTTATTCAATGATTCTATAAATTTACAGGTTTTTTAAACAAGATAACAAATGAATGTTATATTCATGTACACCACATTGACTCCTTTCATGCAGATATAATTCATACTGTGATATATCCTTCTTTGTTTACATTAGGAGGAAGCTATATTTTGACTTCTTGTACTTAATCTTCAAGAATCTGTGTGCCCTGATATAGCCTTAATTTGCAGCAAAGTCTCAGGTTGCTTGTATAGTTCTCAAAATTTAAAATGCAGCATCTTATTAATTTACCCTCTTTATTTGATCAATATTTCTATTTTGATGACTTTATGATACAATGTAGGAATGAGGTTCTAAGGATCCAAATTAAGAAACAACCCCATAAGATGTACAGAATAACCTTCCCTTTTCACCCAACCCATCATACATAAATATCTAGGTGGCACCATCCAATTCCTCTTCATATAAGACATCCTATGTAGACTTCCCTTAGGAAAGAAATTAACTTATTGAAATATGTTAAAAACTGAAGTAAATCCACAGTTTATTACTATATTAGTGTAGAGAATATACAGTTAGAACCTCACCGATTTCTAACCATGAGAAGTGAAATTATAGAGAAGAAGTCACATAAAGAATTCTTTATACTATCATGGATGAAACAGGTTCCTCACTGGTCATATGCCTCCACAAAACTGGCATGCAGGAGATTACAAAGTCTGATAAATGCATGATTTGCAAATTTAATTATTATTAGCATTTATTGGAAATGTGTAAAATACCATTCCATTAGACATAATTTCTACCCAGATAAATCCTTGGATTAAGTGACCTTTTCAACGTTGGACACATTTGTTGAAATGTACTTTATCTGCCTCTGAACTCTTAAGTCCTTCAAATGTATTAACACAATAGATATAACATTTACTTGTTACTTGCTAGGAAATGTCTTTTACATAATCTACAAATGTTGGAATTCAAAGAATTAAAAATATCTCTCATTCAAAAAAACCCACCCGAAATCAGCAGAAATAAATAAGAAGAGATAGCAAAATTGTTCAGATTCTAGAAACACATCTGTTCTTTGCCCTTGTTACTTCTGAATAATTCTCTCACAGCCCTTGCTTCTTTTTCAAGGTCAGAGAGTGAGGTATCTTCCCTATATTGTGAACACTGCTTTTCGCTCCCCTCTTATCCCAAGGTCAAGATGGAGTTGTGTTCTGCAAAGTAGTGGCTGTGCAAAATCACCAGTGGTAAGCAGAGCTTCAGAGCAAGAAATAGTTCTTCATGAATGCTTTCAGAAGTCTGCATTCACATTACTGTAAGAAAGTATGGCTTTTAGTCATTCTTCCATTGCCTGCTTGTTTTTCTCCAAAAGCTCCTTTTTGGCATTCAGGCTAACTTTAAGCATGAAAAAATACATACTATTGACACAAAGAAACACAGCCGACTGCCCACGTAAAGATCCTCCTGACCACTCATTGCAGATATTCAAGGTCACTAATGTCATTAAATGACTGACTCTGCTTGATCTTAGCAACTTTGTAAACTACTTACTCTAGATGATAAAATATAAAAACATTGAAAGTGATATAATTTTCTACAATTTTCAACTAATACATTATATAAGGAAGAGATCACCCCCATTTAAACTGGAGGTTTTAAATTCTGCCAGTTGTCAATTATTATGCTATGTGGACTTGGCACTAAGTACTAACAGCACTTCAAAAATCCTTTGTACTTTGTAACAATGTGCAATTTCAACTTCATATCCTGTTTTTGTTCAGCTGACTAAATTATTCATGCATGCATGAACATGCATAAATATATATACACACACACATATATATAACTACCTGGGCTACAAACATCCTAAAAATGGTGCACAACAGTCTTTTTGTTTTGTAATGCATTACTTTCCTCTTAACATCAAGAAAAAAACCTAATTGCAATACTATTTTCAAAAAAGCTAGAATATTATGTTAAAATATATTGCTGGAATCATTTTGTGTCTCCATGCTCCAAGTAAACAAAATGTTTTACCCTCTATTATGTTGCACATTAACTGAGGTTTCATTGGAACTGGGGAGACAGAGTCTAGACAATATAAAACACTATGCAGAAATGACAGTGCCTGCTGAAAAAACTTTATGTTCTGGTAGTCCTTTCTGTTATTATAACTAATTATGTAGGACCAGATAATCTTGCAATATTAACTCAGCACTCAGGGGTTCCTAGAAATGGATGCTTCCCGTGATGCTGTGGATATTAGGAAATGCTGTTCCACAGTTTTACTGTCAGCAGGGTCATGTGATCAATTTAAGACTGTCAAGTAGGTGAAAGAAAGGGGAAAAAAAAGAGCAAATCTTTTGTGATACTGCTAGGTTCTTCCTGGCAATTTCCACTGCTCTTTCATTTTTATTATAGTTTATTCTTAGGTAATGATGCATGGACAGGAAGAAATTCAACTCAGAGGCCAGCTAGCTCAGTGAGACGTTAACAGCCTATCTCAATATATGGGAGACAGAGTGAAACATTATTTCAGGAAGGATAAAATTTCCTGTAATTACTATTAAAAGTGAAAATCCACATTAGTAGTTTTAAAAATTATTGGGGAAAAGGCAAAAATACAACATAAAACAATTTCTATTTATTGCAGTCTTAAAGGCTTTTGAATCCATATTGGATTGCTTTCCAGGAATCCTGGGTTTTGTAAGTCAAAATCAGGTCCCAATTTTCTAACAACATGATTTTCTTTATTGAAATTCTTTTTTGAAGTAAAACTAATTTTTATCGATAATGCAAAAATGCATGAGACTATGCTGAGTACTAAGAAATACATAATTGCTTTCTCTTTCTTAGAGTTTTCACCTTTGACAGAAGTTAAGTTGTTCCTTCAGTAGTTTCCAGGTAAGCAATAGTTTCTGACATATTGGTATTACCCTAAGTGTTACTTAGTTATTGGTGATTTTTTTTATTGTTTAAAATTATGTTTATTTTCATTGAGCACATGCTCAGTCTAGTAATACTCTGGTAGAAAATCTATTTCTCCTGATGTTGTATCTGTAAAGTAGTTGCAATTGTACTTAGTGTTTAATCTCCACATTTCCTTGTTTAAAGAGTCACATACTGTGCTGCCAGTTACCTAATTTCCTTTTTCTGTTCCATTTCAGTAGAGGAAGCCAGACTTTCACTGGCTTTATGAACATTTGAAAAAGAAGCAGCTATGAAACAGATCCAAAGCTGCATTAAGGTACCATTTGGTGCATAATACAAAGATATTTACATTCGTAAAACAGATTAGTTTGCTATAGGAATTACTAACAGTAAAGACTCTGTTACCCTATTTTTTCAAGGCCACTTTTGAGGAGGAAGGGATCAGTACTGCCATGAATGAAAAAAACATCAAAAAATATGGAGTTCTGCTCACATGGGTAAGCTTGGTAGCCTTTGGTTCAAGCGTTTTAAACAGTTGTTCAATGTATTTTGAATGAAGTAGGGAAAGATATTTGTTGAAAGTTCAAGAATAGGTGTATCACACTTACAAGACAAGAATAAGACAGTAAAGGTCTTCATTCCTCTAACTACAGTTTTGTGGCAGACCTACTGTTTATGCAATTACAGCTTGGCTTTTTTCCCCTATGACTTATATCCACACCCTGTTCTCCTGTAAATCTGCAATGCTAATACCTACCCTCAGTAGCTGAACATACCCCTTTCCACTGGCATCTGCCCTGACTCAATAAGCCAGACATAAATATTTAGAGGAAATCATGGTTATGCTGTAAGAAACACTGTTCCTATGCCTCACCTGACTGTTTGAATGAATAAGCCGAGGTTCAGCCTGAAAAGCAGAGCCAGGAGATGATTGTTCAGCTCTGGCCTTTTACAATTTCATACACTAGCAAAGTGTCTATAAATAGCCTTGGAGGAACATAAACATTTTAGTATAATGAGATTCATGTTTAATATGGGCAATGATTTGCCTTCCCTTAGGATGACAATTAAAATGTTTAGACAAAATTAAACCACTTCTTGGGAAGATAGTATGATGCAGAATATAATATTTAAACAAACTCCAAGTGCCTGACAGCAAATAGTTCCTTGCTATCAAGCTCTGAAAGAGGAGACTGCATAGTTGTTTATTATTTCTGCATAAGCTGATAAAATATAGGCATTTGAGCACCAGTGTCACAGGAGTTTATAGAAAAAGCTGAATTTCTGAAAAGAACTTACATTCCCCTTTTCTGAAAAACAAATTTGTAGTTGTCTGAGGCAAGTTTGGGACATGTTTTCATTATTAACCAGCATCATGATATTAACTAACTCTGGCTTTGGCAAGACAGATTTTCATGTACAGAGCAGTTTGATAGAAATTGCTGTCTGGCTATTATTTGAAAGGAAGAGGTTTTAATAATAGTGTCCCCTATCCTTGTAAGACCCTTGGCTCTGGCTGCAAAGCAATTGTGCAGAGCTCAAGCAGGAAGGAAAGATAACTGTACAATGCTTTTATGAGGCTCCAGTTAATCCAGAAACTAATCAGGAATTGCTTAGCCCTTGGAACAAACTGAGGTAATCTCTGGGCAGATCTCACCTGTGTCCTATTCCAATCCTCTGCTGCAATTTGTAATGGCAGACTGGGAATATCCAAATTCATATAGTTTTCTAGGAAGACAACTAGGAGTTTCCCCCTTCTTTCCTAGCACTGCACCCAACATTTAGGAAATTTCATAGAGGGTGTTAAGACAGGGATTTATTCAGAATCTCTTTTATTCCAAGAGACAAGTGGTAGGGTCTGTTAGTGAACAAAACCAAGCAAAACCCCCTGCAATTCCATCACATAGTCAAGACAAAATGAACTATGTAGGAACAGCTTAAAAAGGACTAGTTCATGGTTTCCAAATCCTATTTGGAACTATATGCTACTTCATCACGAAAGAGGTGTACTATTACTTTTAGTATCTAGTTAGTTTCAGGCTTTCTATTTTGGTCACTTTAGCTAAAGTACACTTTTTCTCTACTGCTGTAAGGATTAAATTCTACACTTTGTTGTTATTATTAGGTCCAGGTACACAGAAACATAATCATGCTAAGGATTAATATCTCAATTGGACTGAGAAAATCTTGCTCTTCTAGATTCTGGGGTTTGTCTGTACTGCTGCCAAGAGGACAATGCACACAATCATGGAATAGCTCATTTGGAAGGATCTTGAAAGACAATCAGTTCAGCCTTTCCTGGGAAAGGAAGCCTACGTGACATTGTTTTGCATGGAATTTCAGTTTCAAATTTTATTTTACTTCAAAACCTGCCTTGTTCCATCGGTACACTCTGAAAACTTATTCACATATACAAGGAATTTGCCTTAAAGACAGTATATGAGAGGTAATACCATAATGAGATTAGGAAGCAGACTCAGCAAATGGAGACATTTCTGGCTTACCCGTGCTTTTTAATCTCAGCACCATGTTGAGGAACTGTAGGCTTTGCATTGTAAACAGAGGATTTGGGGAGGTGTTTATTTCCTAAACAGTATTGCTCTTCTCTGTCACAGTCTATAGTGCCCTGGAGATATATGCTAAATGCTTAATTGAAATATGTGACTTTACAATGCTTTTCTGCTTCCACATCTTTCCTAATACTGGTTTGAGTAATTTCATGCTGTGTGCAACCTGTGGCTAAGGCTTGTGGAATTACATATCATTCTTTAATTAATATGTATGGCCACAGGGACATACATTCACAATACCAACTTCTGGTTGACTGTCATGTGCATTGACCATGCTGACCTCAACCAAACTCCCTTTCCACCCCTTGCATGTAAAAATGGTCATAACATACTGAAGCCCTGGAAGTGCACTGATTTGTTTTTACAGTTCTAGTTAATTTACTTCAGTTAAAACTAAAATATGGGGGTTTGCCTCTCACACATCAGTTGTTGTTAGCTTCTTGTAGACCTATCATCAAACAATGCTGCATGGAAGACTGGTGAATCTTGAAAGTTGAGATAAAACACAGCTTCACAGTCCATGTGCTTGCAGAAGTGTATCAGTGTGCCCCCTCTCCATCTCACTTATTTCATCCCCTGTGTAAATGGAAGGGAACTCCTGTACTGCTGTTGAAAAAGTTCTCAATGGTCCCAGAGTGCTCAGTCACGCACATCAAACCTTCTGGTATTCTTTTATTGAATCTTCAGAAGAGCAGCATTTAAAACTATGATGTTATGGAGACACTTTAATCTTTGCTTTGGTTTATGAGTGTTATCTAAATTTCCTTGATTGAACTGGCCTTTAAAATGCCTGTTGGGACATAATAACACTTTGTAACTATAACAAAAAAAACACCAGAAAAAACCCAGCAAGATCTCAGCATTTCAGATTTCATGAGTAACTAAAAGCCATAGAACTTCTTCCTAAAACATAAAACTGAACATTTCATAGTATCTATGACGGTAAAAGGCAATAAAAAAATAAACCTAACATGACAAAAGATTCCTAACTACTGAGGAATCATTAAAAATTAAATTCTCCATTTTTAAATACAAAAATATCTCTAAAACATATTAACTTTCTGAAATATCTTAGGCTTTTAAAAAGTGTACAATGCATATTTTCTTCTTCAATAATTATTTTTCTGAAAGTATCTTAAAAAATCCTTTGTGGTCCACAGCGGTTTTTTCATTCTGATAAAACATGCAATGTGTATTACAAACTGTTTTGCAAACTCAGTCATAAAATGTCTTATGTTTTTCCTGAATAAATGCATATAAAAATACAGCATTGATTTCAGAAAGCAAGAAATCAACCATTAAAACAACATGTGTGCTTTCATTCCCAAGCAAAATATTTAAAATATTACACTATTTCAATTGTTATTCAGTCTTCATAAAAAAAAAAAATACAACCCCTTCCCCATTGTTGTCCAGTATCCAAAGACCATACCAACAGGCTGGTCATTTAGCTAACTCAAGACTACTTAAGAAAGAATTCTGCATAAATTCTGATCACACCTGAATTGTAAATTAAAAGGAAAATTACATAATCAAAAGACCTGTGCAGCCTGCTCATAACACATTTCAGGTGATCACTGGGTACCCAGCTTCCTTAGGTTTATTGAATATCCCTGGAGTTCTGTAACCACCCAAGTTCCATTGATTAATATTTAGGGGTACCAGAACACAAATCTGGACAGCAGGTTCAGAGGTAAATTTGAAATCAGAATCATCCTGAGCTGGGGCTGTAACCTGTCTGATCTGACTACTGTTAGGAATTTTATATGAAACAGATATACAGGCACATGTATTACCAGTTCCTTCCAAAATAATCCATTCTAGTTCTCTTTTCACAAAATAATCATCGAATAACCAGGTTGGAAGAGACCCACCAGATCATCGAGTCCAACCATTTTGTAGGTGCAATGTAAATATTGATGTAGGATGTAAAGATAGGATTCTCCTGTCCTACTGTGAAGTTTCTTTGGAAACACTTCATACAAACCTCAGTAGAAATGTACCATTAACAAAACTTCTAAACATGCTACAAAAACCACAGCCTGTTTACCATAAAAACAGTTAAGTACAAAATTGTGTGAATCCTCCAGAAACCATAGTTTCCAAGGTGTTTCCATTTTTAAGATACACTACAAAATAATTTGAGTATTATTCAATGAAACTTCATGAAAAACCAGCAATAACTTTGTAAAATCATTACAAGATATGTTGGATATTCCTCTACTTAAAGAAGAAGTGTTGTTTTGGAAACCATTAGAGCTAAAATGCATATAATATATAAAAATTCATTTATTTTTAAAATGTAATTTTATATAAATAAGGTAAATATATAAAATAGGGTAACGAGGCATTTGCAGGCATATAAAATAATTTAAATGAATTACTATAATGTATTTTGCACTTTTTTCAATCAATTTCTACAAAAAAAAGAACGACATCTCCTGACAAGTTCCGCATTACTTTAGAGACAGTGTCTATCTTTGGTCATAATGACCAAAGATCCAAACATGCATGTTGGTCCTTACTGTATAGTTTCTTAAATAAAATACATATAAGTCTACTTTTGAACGGCTTGGAACCTTTATAAACAAGGGACGATATCTGATCAAAACAAAGAAGTCACATACTGTGAAGACAGCATTTTCCCAGATTACAGAAAACAGCTTCTTCTGTATTCCTTTCAAATTTAAGATGAAAATTAAATTTCTCTAGGATAAGGTTGCAACTGATCACAATGTTTCTGACAGATTTGGGATGGGGGGGCTACTAAACACTGCCCATCCCACTGGTGCATGTGTTGCATTTTACCATTTACAACATGGACCTTGTTTTCAACAGGAACAGAGGGAAATGAAAAACAGGGCATAGTGAAAATAAGCTGGTTTTCCAGAAGGAGTAAAATGTGACTGTTGACTGCATTAATATTTCCTGACATTGCTTCTCCCAATTAGCAATGGTGTTTAGTTGCCACAAGGATGGTAAGCAATTGTGAATCCCAGAGAAGATGAGACACACAAAGGGAGGTGAGATACTGCAGCACCAAAGAGCATTGAGGTGTTAAAGTTGTAACAGAAACTGGTAGTGAGTTGCATAAAATTTCTTGAGAGACATATGTGTACTACTATGCCTATATTTGCTGACAGTTGTGCTAAAGCATTTTTCACAAGCTGGGGCTTTCACACTTCACTGCATCAAGACCAGAGGTCACAGTGTTTCAAAGATGGAGCTCACAGTGATGTGTAATGTGATTCAATTCCTGCTAAATCTCTACCTACTGAGTTAAAAATAAATAGTGCTTCAGAACTTACTATTGCTAACATAATTTTTAACAAGTACTGCTAAGTTTTCTCTGGAAATGCTGGACTAATTATATGGAATAAGACATGATGATCAGTTCAGTAACTAAAGTACATTTCCATACCATTCTGATTCTTACACAGAGTTTGTGTGCGTATTTGAGTGAAGAGCAAATATAGCTGCAAAGGATATATTCTGAGGAAATAGAAATATCATTATTTTGTCTTGAATCTTATGTTTTTCTGCAAAAGTGACTCTCCTTTCAATACCCTGGTTTCAGCAGAAAAGGAGCTTTCTTTGACTTGTTGGGTTTTTTTTATTGCCCCAGCAAAGGAAGTTCAGTCTACAGTATCTTAAGTTGTTAAGTCATGGTTTGAACTTTTTCTAATGGTCATACTAAACTTAATAGCTAGGCATCAGATTCTTTGCCTGTTACTTTGCAAGAATTAGGTCATAATTATTTCTGTCACTAAAAAAAATGTAGTGGTAAACTATATCCATGAGATATGACCTCGGAATACCAGTTGATGTGATCTAACCGAGCTTCTGTAAAGCCTTGGACATGGTCCCCTATGACATCCTTCTGTCTAAATTGTAGACACACACGTTTTATGGGTGGATGGTTCAGTGGATAAGAAACTAGCTGGCTTGTCATATTCAGAGAGTAGTGGTTGATGGCTCAAAGTCCAGATGGAGATCTGTGACAAGTGGTGTCCCTCAGGGGTCCATGCTGCAACCGGTGCTGTTTAATATCTTGATCAATGATATCTACAGCAAGATCAAGTGCACCCTCAGCAAGTTTGCAGATGCTGAGTGGTGTAGTTGCCACACTGGAAGGACAAGATGTCATCTAGAGGGGCCTGGACAGTCTGGAGAATTGGGCCTGTGTGAATCTCATGAGGTTCAATGACGCCAAGTGCAAGGTCCTAAATGTGGGTCGGGCCAATCCATGGTTTCAATACAGGATGCGAGATGATATGATTGAGAGTAGCCCTGCAGAGAAGGACTTGGGGGTGCAGATTGGTGAGAAGCTTGATATGAGCTGGCAATGCATGCTCACCGTCCAGCAGGCCACCTGTATTCTGGGCTGCATCAAAAGAAACATGGCCAGCACATTGAGGGAGGTGACTCAACCTTTCTATTCCTTGCTTGGGAGACCTCACTTGGAGTGTTGTGTCCAGTTCTGGAATCCACAATGTATGAAGGATATGGGAATGTTGGAATGAATACAGGGAATCATTGGATGACTGGAGAACCTCCCATATGAGGACAGGCTGAGAGACTTGGGTTGGTTTAACCTGGAGAACTGAAGGCTCCAAGGAGACTTTATAGTGGCCTTTTGGCACCTGAAATGAGTGTACAAGAAAGCTGAGGAAGGACTTTTTGCAAAGACTTGTAGTGAGAGGACTAGAGGGAATTGCTATAATTTGGAGAGGGGTAGATTTACACTAGATATAAGGAAGAATTTGTTCTCAATGAGGGTGGAGTGGCACTGGAACAGTCTGCCCTGGGAAGTCACGGCTGCCCCATGCCTGGAGGTGTTCAAGGTCAGGTTGGATGGGGCCTTGGGCAGCCTGGTCTAGTGGAAGGTGTCCCTGCCCATGTCACGGGGTTGGAATTAGGTGACCTTTAAGGTCCCTTCCAACTCAAACCATTCTATAATTCTATGATTCTGTGATCATATTATATATACCTTGAACGTAGGTAAGGAATCTGGAAACTGTCATCAGAGAGGCAGCAGAAATATCTCATATTTGTGTTTAATAAAGTATTAATGCAGATATTGAAACTCTGGGTCTTTGCTTTGGCAAACTGCACTATCCGTGGCAGAACTGATCTATTCCTGTAGCCATGTATCATTTTGAAAGTCAAAATTTGTGCTAGGTAGAGAGTGAAGAAGCATTTCTGATTCTGGGGAGTCTCTTCTGCTTCCCCTGTGCATGTTCAGAGTCAAACTCTGACACAAGGTACAATCTAAACTTATCCCAGCCTCCAGGTGCAAAGGGAATGAAATAACACTAGATCAACTGTAACAAAGGTCATAAATATAATCTCCTCATAAAATTTTAAGAAGTGTAGAATAACACTACCAGAGGGGACTGAAGAAGAAAAATTAAACTCTGTAGGGAAGTAATAATAACAGACTATGGAAAAAATGCTGAAATTGTACTACATAGGAAAAATTTTCCATATTTACAAGAACTGTTGTCTCTAAAGGTGAGAAATGTTACAAGCTGGACAAAAGAAATTTTCCAACATATGAACAGTATGAAATTTATCCATTAATGTTTAAAGGCAGAAATTATTTAATTCTATCATTAAAGCATTAATAGGTCTGTTTACTCAATATGTAAATGTTGGTCTGCTTTCACTGACATAGCATTCATATGCATAAAAAAATTTATCTCTAAGTGATTGTACTTCATATTACATCTATGCAACTGAAAAGGCAGTCTGTCCAGAGCTGTCTCAGTCGTTTTTTGGACAGAGGATATTTGGACCAAATTTAATAATGCAGCTTCATGGGAATGGAAAAGCTACAAAATATAGCGTAGTTTTCAGGCTGTCACTGACCCTGTTTTCATTATTCATATAGAAATTTCTGTTAGTTTAAATCAGCCTTAAAGTATAGTACTTCTATTATTTGGTCTTTTCTGTGAATGCTGCATCTCCCCCTTACACCCTGAGGTTTACAACTTGACTGGCTCAAGTACCTTACTGACCCTTTGTTTAAATGGATGAATTTCAAGCAGGGTATGTGCAATTTACTTTGACTTTTGATCTGTTTTCTGACTTACAAAAAAAGTGTAAATGTGAGCTGAATTCAGTTTTTCTTTAAGTAAGCACCACCCCACAGAAATTTGTAGGACAGACTCTGATGATATAAGCAAAAGCAAGGATTAGAAAATTAGCTGCAAATGTGCTTATTTAAGATTCCCTACAAAAGGAGTGAGTATGGTAGCCATATCCAAAATACGTCTGTCTGTGCTGTTTGTCCTGTAGCAGTTTTGGAACCATTTGTGCTCAAGGGCACATCCAAGGACCTGGGAATTTTTCTAATAATAACTTTTCTAGGTAACCTCACGACATGCTAGTGAGGTTAGGCTCTCAATAGGTTTCATTTTACTTTCTAGCTGGTGCATTATAGATTTTCTAGAGAGAATAGTCCTAGAAGGGAGAGAGAGAGATGGAATGGGGTGATGCCATAATTAAATAAGACCAAGGATTTAGTCTGGAAAAATAGGTGCATTTTCAAGAACCCATAGCTGACAAACTGATTGGCATGTCTAAGGTTGCTTCTATCTGCAGAATCAAGAGAGGAAGCATAAGTTCCATCAACCATGCACATTCCTTCCATGGTATTGACTTTCATTCACCCTTGGTATCAAGATTGCAGTGTGGTGATGAAGTATTCTGCCATCACTTGCTTCAGTGAATCTTGTCTTCCCTCTCTCCAGGAACATCCTGTTACATTTGTTGTCAGATTAGACGCAATTATATCCAAGTCTTCTTTTGCCCTCAGTCTATCCATATCATCACAAATAAGGACACAGTGAAGGTAGCTTAGGCTTTGCTTCTTCCAAGTCCCATAACCCAATCTGGGGCTTTTTTTCAATACAGGGCTTAGTGTTTGAAAAGGAGACTCATCCCTCCCTTCTTGTGTTTCTTCCCCACCCACGGAGATCAAGGAAAAGCACTATAACAAGCTTTCACAGACCTGAGACTCTCTGTGTAAATACAGTACCTAACTGCAGCAGGCCACTGATTTTGATTCAGACTTTAAGGTTATGTATAGCATTCATGGAACTAGAGAGGGAAAAGCCGTAACAGGAACATGCAGGAAGAATACACTGGTTTATTTTACTGTTTTCTGATGATTGCTACTCTCCTTCCTTCCACTCCATTAGTACATAAATTATGCTTGTGGTTCCTTACACCCATTGAATACCAAATCTCCTATTGCTTTCCTTCTTATGAAGATCATGAATTAGGGGAACAATAATAGCCACATTCTTAGGCTATAATAGCAACATTTAGAGGTATTTGTCTTTTCCGCTTTCTGACAGATCCATTACTAGTTCATTAGCCTTTAGTGGGTAGAGACATTCAGTAAACAAATGGAAGTAACTCCATTTAAGATCTAGTGAGCTAAATACAGCTCTACCGCTTAGCCTGCTAATTATATGGAGTGTTGCAAGTGCACACTGAAACAGATCCATCCTTTTCCTGCAATTTTACAATGTTTCATCTTAAAATTTCTAAAAGCTAAGGACTTTCTTTGTCAGTGTCAGTGCCTCCAAAGATGTGAAATGGAATTTGTGCTACTTTATCTCTACTACACAGTTCAATAATTGTGGAGAATACGTATTTTAATTTCAAAAGATCATTATCTTCCTCTTCTACTGTATTTCCTTGCTAAGGTGACAGACTACTACAAGTCTTGAATAAGTATAGTAGTTTAAAGGCTAATATCTTTTTATTTTTTTAAGCACAAACCAAGATTTTAAAAAAGAAAGCAAAAAGGAGTGACACATGAAAATAGAGTCTTGATATTTGTGATATTGTGTATTGTGTTTTTCTGAAACTGAACAATCCAGTATAAAATAACATTTACCATACTAAACAACAGAATATAGCATTAATCTTCTCCCATTTCCACATCTTTTTCTCCAGCCCATATTTATAGTCATGTAGAGAAACCAGGGATCTGACCGTCTTCCAATATTTGTACAGAAGCCTCTTTGGGGTAAGCACATATTAAATAAATTTATTAACACAATGGGACTTTACCTTTACTAGAACAGGAGTAAGAAGGAACTCTACCTTCTCCAGCTGCTGCAGAAGTAAATAGAATCACAATTTCCATAATAGAAATGTAATTGGTCCATTAAGTCAACCCCTTATTGCTGAAGACAGCCACATTCTATTCCTTTTTCTATATTTTTCTCAGAAGTAGTAAGTTTCTATATTCAATCTGGACAGTAAGTCAGAATCCTTCTCAGAGGCTTAAGTCACTGGAAGGAATCAAAGAACCACAGAATCATAGAATGCTAGCTTGGAAGGGACCTCAAGGAACATCTGGTCTGACATTTTCAGGTGATGCATAGTTTAAATCAGGTGACCCAGCACCCTGTCAAGCTGAGCCTTAAAAGTGCCCAGTACAGAGGAATCTACCACTTCTCTCGGGAGATTATTTCAACATATTCCAAGGAGGTTACTCCCTATCCAGAGCTCATCTAAAACAGATGGCAAGAAATTGTGACCAGTATTTCAACATAACTGTTTTCTGTTGGGAATGAAGCTGGAGGTGCTGATTCCATGTGGGGAACCTAAACTTTTTTTTCTTATTTCAGAAGACTGAATTATGTTGTTGGTGCATACACTTGCTATACTTTGACAAGGTGTGATGTACATGTCAGAGATGCACATCTTGGGGAGATATGTTATTACAGGGTCTTGTTGTAAAGATGCTTTTAAGAAGCTGTTGCCTCTTCTTCTAATTGATCACAGGAAGTGTATGTCTTTGAGAAGTAGTGAGAGCTGGAATCAATGACAGGCTAGTTTAATGCAGCTCTTAACAACAACCTGCAGAGATTAGGAAGCTGTCAGAAAGATAACACTGGAGATTTATAGATTGTTTCCTGAAGTCATTCTCAGCTCTCACAGGTGCTCTGTTATGTTTCTGTATGCTTGGATATGGAATATGTACTCTCCTTATAGATCTAAACTGTACTTCTCATTTATGAAGGAAATAGCATTGCACCTTTATGTCTTGTTCAACTTATAACAACCTGGGAAGATGGTGAAAGGGGTTGTCTGGAAGCCAAGTGGGTTAAGTAGCTAGAATGGCTCAGGAGTAAAGAAGAAATATGGGCTATAGTTGCAGTTTCTTTTGTCACTTGAGTAGGGCATAATAGGCCTAATTCAGTTACTGTAATGCCACTAAATCAATGGAGCAGCATTATCAACAAATGAGCCCCCTGTGTGCTGAGCTAGGGCTCAAATGCTGCAGTGTTTGGGTTTGAAAGTCCAGCCCCTGAAAAGCAGCTGAAGTCCCTGGGGATGGACTCCTCTCCATCAGTGGAAGGAGAGTGTCTCTTTCTCACATTTGTAGCTTAGGAAGGAGTCAGAATGATATGTGCCAAACGCAGAAGGGAAAACAGAAGGTCACCTGCTCACACAAGAGGGGAGCAACATTATTGTTTTACATGGAATTGGGCTACTTTGCAAAGGCTGAGGATCTGGTCCTCTTCCCTCTGACTGAATGAACCAACAATTCTAGCATTGTACTGAGCTTTCCACAGCCTCCTTGACATCTCTATAGCTCCCTTTTTATATTTATGGAATTTGCCTATTGTACCTTCAGAGACATTGCATTTTTTTAATCTAATATGAGTAAGACAGAGCTATCCAATGTAATTATTCCTGAAGATCATGTCATTTGTCAGTGCTCAGAACAGAGTAAAGTAAAAATGAATTACCTCAACAGTCACTATTTGGTCAAAGAAGAAGAGAAATTCAGGACGTGCAGGAAATGGTTACTCCCTTAAAAAGTGTATAAATTGTAAAGATAAAATCAGCTAACCACTCGTTTTTGGAATAGTAGGAAGACTTTCCTGTGACTTTTACTTTGTTTTATTATTGTAAGACAGAAGTATAATGTATTGGTCAGACTCAGCCCAAAGATTAATCTATGATTCTTTTCCAACTCTGCAGAGGATCTGCCATCGTTTTCATAAATAGATGACAAGGACAAAGATGGACAAAGACAATTAACTTAGTCTCTCATGAGCTCTGTGTTCTGTACAAGGTGATGACTTGAAACAAAACCCCAGAAGCTCAAGATACATAGCATTTAAAGTGGGTTGGTATGATTTCTTATCTGAAGTGAAACATTAAGCAGCATCAAACTGGGATGCAGCAAAACACTGTTGGAACTGGAAAAGGGGACGATTCTTTTTTAGTGGATAAGTGTGTAAATTGTGTTCATGGCTTGTTTGTTACTAGCTTCAGTTTTAAAAATATTTCTTCAGGAAAATATACTTTAAGTAATCTATGACAATCAATAAATAAGGTGGTTAATTTTCTACTATGCTGCTCATTGCCAATTTGTATATATTCACTATTGTTTTTCTTTTAATGTGCCTTATATGAAAAGTGTCATGATTTAAAGAAGTCTGGACCATTTTAAAAGTCTAAAAAATCCTAGGGAACTGCTACAAACTTCCACATGAAATTTGAAGTCTATTTCAATTAGAGAGTAGAGAAAAGGAGAGAAAAGAAGACAGTTAAGTGCTTTTTTCTTTTTTTAGTGAGAAATTATAGGTTGAGTAGGGGTACTCACTCTAAAGTGCATTTTTAGTGAAACCTGGTGCTGCAAGTTTAGCGGTAAGAAAGATGAGCTGGTAATATTCTAACAACAAAGGAATATCATTATGTCAACTAAATGTGCAAGACAGTTGTGTCCCCACACTGGCATTTGGATTAATTTCCTTACAAAGGTGACATTTTAATTTGAGAAAGGAGTAACACTACAAAGAACTAAAGAACAAAATCTGTGAAGATATGGCTTAAAATATAATTTCTGTACAACATAGTATACATAATCTATAAAAAAAAATAGTATAAATCATTAAATCTTTGATAAACTCCATGTGGCAAATCCATCTGAAACATCTGCCCTCCACTCCCCCTGCATCTTTAAAGTCTGATATTGAAAGCAAAGATTAGGCAACATAGTGTTAGGAGAAATTTTCTAGACCAGTTGAGAGAAATGCAGTGGAAAGAAGTCTATGTCTACACTGTATTCACATGAATTTGGTGTGAAAGAATTCTCCAACACTAGACAAAATATGGATTGTGATTGTCAGAGCATCTTCCCAGGATGAGGCCATTGAGAACTCAATTAAAGC
This sequence comes from Piaya cayana, assembly GCA_013389865.1. Lineage (NCBI taxonomy): Eukaryota > Metazoa > Chordata > Aves > Cuculiformes > Coccyzidae > Piaya > Piaya cayana. Next base: position 43,632 of record WAAB01000858.1, read on the forward strand.
AGTGAGGGGTGCTCTGTTAGAAAATTGAGTGGTGATTTCAATATTAAATGCAATTTTATTTTAAAACCGCAGGATGATTATTTCTAAAGTGTTAAAGAAGATGGGCAATGCATGAGATCAATTATCCACAAGAAGTTCAATTTTTTTTGTATTGAACTCAAATGAACAGTAACATTGTATAAGACAAAAAGGCTCATTGTATATGATAAAATAAAACGAGCATAGCCAGCCACAAACTGTGTAACTTGGAGGAGTTCATGCCAGTTCTACAAAAGTTCTCTGGCTTAGAGCAGTAAGTATAACAGGAAAATATATGTACTTCTAATACATTAGTTTATTGAAATTGCTTTATTAGTAGATATTATCAACAAGCAATTTCATCATACTCATCAAGTAGATTTTAACTGGCATGCTTTACCTATAAGTAATCAATGAAAATCAACCAATGTTTATAATCTAGTGTAGAACTACTTTTGCATTTCAGTATAGATTAGATACATTAACCTTCATTTCATCCTTCTCCTTTGTCCCTGAGTATAGAAAACTGTTCTAAAAAAAACCAAAGAATTTTTTGAAAGGGGATGTAGAAGCCAAATCTCATCAAGACATGTTTTTGTTAAGTTAGAAGATAGTACTAAGAAAGTATGTTGCACATTAAGTTAGAAGACAATACCAATGGTGATACTTGCTGGTATTTTCTACAACAACCCCCCCAACAGTCCTTTCAGCACCTCTGACATCTGAAGAGGTATAGAGAAACCAGTGAAGTAAAATAAATCTTAAGATGAGGGGGCAATCATTTTTAAAGGTTATATGCATTTTGTCTTCGAAAAATTGTCAGAACATGGCAAGGAGCAGCTGTACCATGAAATGTTTTGCACCTTTGCCAGGTGAACACATGCAACAGCCCTAAGCAACACCTTCTCCAAATCCCTGAAGATGTTGTGTTCAAAGCCTGGAGATGTTGGACAGAAAACAGCCACAAGAGGCTGCCATGTTGACACAAACAAAAATAATGGACTTATCAACAGCCATGATATGGATATCTTGATGGCATCTCAGGGATATCCTGGAACCACGGGTTTTTTGAGTTTGGGTTTTTTTGTTTGTTTGTTTGGGTTTTTTTAAGTTCTGCATTAGGGAACAATATTATAACTGGCCCAGGAAGAAAAGTACAGGTTGTTGAAGCTCTGTAAGACTTTTCCAGAGACTACTAAGAAGCTAAAATTAGAAATAACATTGTCATCCCCAGGGCTTTATAGCACAACACCAGTCAACAATCTTATAGGGCAGTGAAAAAGAGCGATTTGTTATTTCTTGTCTCTGAGTGATTACTGAGTTATGTGTTCATATACGTTGCGTAGCGTTTATGTTAGATGTGTATAGATGTACTTGTTTAGGCATATTCCTTACATAGATCTGTATGATGTACTTGTATGGTTAATTCCATTGGTAGCTGGAGCAAAAGCAAGAGGCAACAAAGTAGCAAATAATGCTGGCAAGTAATAATTCAGCAGTAACCTTAAGTATGAGAACAAAAGATAAGTGTGATTTCTATCTGTGCTTATTGCTGGGCCCTTCCAAGGTATCTAACTCATCCAGAAGCCCACCTTGTGCTATCACAAAGCTTTCTACCAAGAGCTGCCTGTGACTACTAGTGATCATCAAAGCATCAAAGTTTGTCTGTCTTTCCTTATTGTGTTTCACTTTGGTATGTATCTTCTTGTACACCTACTTGTTTGCCTCTATCGTGACAGGCCATGATTAGCTTCTACTACCTGACTCTATATCCACTTTGCATGTTTATTATTACAGAATTGTGAAACAAAATACAGCTATTCAATAATATCTGCCCTCAAGGAGAACAGTATGGAAGTTGCAAATAGCTTATATGCAAGGAACAAGAGTAACTTTCTCATTCCTAAAACTTTAATTTTCATAATAAAGAAAATATCTGCATCCTATAAAAGACTCCAATTGAATGAACGCTTATGCCTGCACAGAGCCCTGTAGGTATCAGCAAGGCATCTCCTTAAGACTTGACTCCTCCTCCCAAAGCTAGCTGCAGGATCAGGACTATATTTCCATAAAACCCTGAAATCTGAAAGTTATTCTTGTTTTGCTTTCAGTTTGTGTGACTCAATTGCACTGTCTAGAATTAGAAGTGCTTATAGTAGACAGTCAGCTGAGATACCATTGCTCAACAGTAAATGTATTTGGCCATTTGATGGCACTGTTAAATTGTGCATTACAACATCTTTGTTAGGTTCAGGTTTTGCCCTTAAGACCATAGACATCTGTTGACCTCTCCTTCTAGGGCTTTTTCTTCATATCTCAAACCTCCATTTTTTATACCATAAAAAAACCCCAAAATAACAAAGCTAAAAAGATGTCAGGAATAAGCACAGTATAGATTAGATTTTCTGGAAGAAGTTGCTGGAAGTATTGATAGATAATGTTTGTAGACACTTTGGTGGTTTGAACGACTTAAGGTCCCTAATGCAATATTCTGAATAATTCCAACAAATAAAAGAAAAAAAAAATTGAGGCATTTGTAGTCAGAGAAGTCCTTATAAAAAACGATCTTAAATTCTTAAATTATAACCTCAGAGGAACCATTTTCCCCCCCCATCTCCAACAATCCATGTACCAAACTGTGGCAAGTAGTCTATAAGAAATATTTGCAATTTACTTCTGTATGGTTCCAAGATGGCCAGTATCCAAGACACAGGTCTGCTTACTGTCTCTGAACACGTCCTGTGAGATAACAAAATAGGTATCTTTCCAGTCTAGACAGTATCTTTAACTATATTTGCAGCTCCAACCATCTGTCAGCCCATCATTCAGTTGAGGGAATGATTCAGAGCGAACGATTTAGTTGTGTGTTTTACCTTTTTTTTTTAAAATTTGTTTTTGTACATTTACAACAGGTGGAGCGTGGGTTTATTCAGATGTATTAAATGGACAGAATTACTAAATGAATCAGCTCAGGAAGAGGTTCACATGCAGTTTGAAACAACTAAGAGAGAAGTTATCAATCACATTGATAGCCCATATTTATTTTGGTCTCTCTTTGCAGGAGGTCTCCCGGGATCTTCCCAACATGCAAGTGAATGCAGAGGGCCTTGCAGTAGCAAGGGTAATTCTTAATCCAGGCTATTCTTCAACAATAGCTAACTCAAGCAACTGAAATTATTCTATTAACATGATAAGGTTAGAGGATACTCACCCTGAGCAACCTCTCCCAACATTCTTACTTATTTCATGTAAATAAATTACATTAAATCCATTGGTCCTTAGTTACAGAACACCAGGAATAACAAAAATAGAGCTGGGAACATGGAACCAGCCATGTCCATAGTGGAGCAGCCCCAGCCTCTCCTTACAGGCCCTACAGCCTCCCCACAATGGACACATTGCACTGACAACTAATGCAAATCCATTTCAATAATACAGACACCAAACACAGTGACTCCAAAGACTCCTAAGTTACTGCAATGTGTAACAGTTCTGCAAAAACAAGGAAATGAAATCTGCTAGAGGGGAGAATTATAGGTACAAGTTCAAATTAGGAAAAAAATCCAAACCCACTTTTATCCTACTGTGAAACCAAACAAGGAGACCAGAAAAATAGTCACAGACCTCAGCTGGAACTCTTCAACAGAGCAAGGGACATTTTTAGGTATAGGCAAAGTAAGCGTGTCCTTCAGTTGGTGAACAGTCCGTGCAGAGAAATTATGCTTCTGCTGTTCTGTTCTGGTTGTGCTGATGTCTGACTCTCCCCATGCTTTGGGCTTCAGGGTGTATGAGGTGGTAGGGAAGCTATCTCTTCTATCTGCTCTTCCCTTTGCTTCTTCTGCAATGAGATAGGACTAATTCCAGACATGTAAAGGAAGCTAACATTTTTTTCTTAAGTTTGAGGTGGGGAAATTGTACCTCCTAAGCTGCTAAAGAACCTTAAGGTTACTTTGTTTTCACAATCTCAATTTACAGAGTGAGCTGCTATATTCTGTATTCATTTCTTTGAAAAAGATTCAAAGTTAGTGAATCTTCCATATTCCCATAGCTGCCAACATGATTACGGATGATTTAGATGCAATGTGAATTGGACTTCATTTTGAATAGAAACCATCTATTTTACTTAGATATAAAATGCTGAATCAGAAAACCAGTGTGTTTCATGTCTTCTGTGGATCTTGACTTCATCTAATTTACCTTAGCTCTCACAGATGAACAGCACTGAAGATGAAACTAAACATGTATTATTATCCTCATTTTATATTTGTCAAATTATAAGTAAATAAAATGCAGCAGAATCTCATAACAACATTATTTTAGACACATACTCATATTTCTTTGATTGACACACAGTGAGTTGAGTTAGTAGCTCCAGCTAGATACAGCTTTCTGCTTTGTTTTTCAAAAATTTCTGGAGGAAGTTTAGAAACCTTTTGTACAGTGCTGTCTGCTGTTTGTAACTTTGTAAGTGGCTAATACTATTTCAATTTAAGTACTCCTTTAATTGAGAGGAGAAAACAAGAGACTTGAAAACTCATGGTTCAACTGTCCATGGTTGAGTAGAGTACCACACTGCAGAGTGCTAATTTGTTAGTGAAGAGAAGATGGCTTTCTAATTCAATGTTCTTAACAGTTTATGTTTATTGACTTAAGCAACAACTTAGTTCACTAAAATGAAACATAGGTAGGAAACTCTAATCATCAATTCTCTCTCTCTTTTTTTTTTTTACTAAAGTAAACCTCTGAAATGATTGTATTTCTAAATATCATCTGAATATTTACCTATTCCCTAAATCGTAGAATTGCTTAGATTGGAAACGACCTTTAAGATCTTCGAGTCCAAACGTTACTGTACACATTAAGTGACCTATAAAATCCAGCTAGAATGATCTTTTTACTCGATAGGCTGCCTTCAGTTTTCGAGCTTCCATTTTCCTTTGGCATCAAATTATACCCAGAGAGTATAGTGACCTCAAGCAGTTGTGGTGAACATCAGAATACATTTCAATCATATTAGCAGCCCTAAATTATTCAGAGCACTTTCTGGTAAAATAGTGCTGCAGGACAATGAAAGCAAAGAACAATTCCCAGAAGATTAGATGTTTTTTTCCTCTTGCTGTCTGTAATTATTTCTATCAGAAAAGTTATTTGCTATGCAAGCTTACCTTCAAAAGCATGTTTGTTAAAAAAAAGAAAGGGGAAGAAATCCTTTGTAGGACCTGCACATGATTAAATGGCTTTAACAAAGCATAATGAATAATAATGGAAAAGACCTGTCAATAGGAATTTTAAGCATTTTGGCTTGTGAATTAGAAAAGTAAAAGATATCAAAATGATTACAAATAAGTGGGTATTCACCATTGCTGTCTACTGGTGAATATTACATGAGTTGTTACTAGTTCATGTATTTCTGTAAATAACACTTCTGCAGTTTTAATGTACTTGCAGTACAGGGAAATGCATTATGGAACTTTAGCCTTTATTAACATGTCCTGTGAGTCCCTGAGGAAGGAACTTCTGCATGGATTCCACTCATGGACAGGTCAAGATAAGGACTGGCTTTTTTTATTTTTCTTTTTTTAGACATTGGTTGAAAACATCCAGACAAGATTAGTATCCAGACGAAAATGTACATGAGTTCTAGCACAGCTACAGGAAGGATGAATAAGGGAGGGGCATTTGGGTTTCTTAAAGTGATGGGTGGTGATTATTGTCACATTCTGCCCTCAAAACCATATGCAGAAAGGTGTATATCTGTATAAAATCACATTGAATAAATAGTTTTTTTCTATCTTCTGGTAACCAGATTTGATATAAAAGGTGTATTAAATTATTCCCTTATTTTAAACTATTATATTGTAAACAGTGTTCTCTGGGAGATGTCTTTTTGCATGAAAGCTTTATTTCATTCCAGAAATTAGTTTTGGTGTTACTGCTGGTTTTGGTATCTTTCCTTCCCCCACTCCCTCCAATGTATTCTTCTCTATGCAAATGCCTATAGTAATACAGCCTTTCTAAATACTATGATTTAATTTTTCTCATTGGTAGAAATAGGTCCGTCTACGTGAAACTAACTCGAGAGGCAAAGAGTTTTCTAAGGTGTGTTTATACCTTTCATTGCTATATAGAAGCATAGGATGGTTTGAGTTGGAAGGGACCTTAAAGATCGGTTAATTCTAACCCCCATGCCATGGGCACGGACACCTCCCTATAGATCAGGCTGCTCAAGGCTATGCTGACCTCACTTCTTTTGATGCAGCCCAGAATACAGGTGGCCTGCCGGACAGTGAGCATGCATTGCCAGCTCATATCAAGCTTCTCACCAATCTGCACCCCCAAGTCCTTCTCTGCAGGGCTACTCTCAATCATATCATCTCGCATCCTGTATTGAAACCATGGATTGGCCCGACCCACATTTAGGACCTTGCACTTGGCGTCATTGAACCTCATGAGATTCACACAGGCCCAATTCTCCAGACTGTCCAGGCCCCTCTGGATGACATCTTGTCCTTCCAGTGTGGCAACTACACCACTCAGCATCTGCAAACTTGCTGAGGGTGCACTTGATCTTGCTGTAGATATCATTGATCAAGATATTAAACAGCACCGGTTGCAGCATGGACCCCTGAGGGACACCACTTGTCACAGATCTCCATCTGGACTTTGAGCCATCAACCACTACTCTCTGAATATGACAAGCCAGCTAGTTTCTTATCCACTGAACCGTCCACCCATAAAACGTGTATCTCTACAATTTAGACAGAAGGATGTCATAGGGGACCATGTTGAAGTCTTTACATGTATCAATATACTTCAAAATTAAACCAAATAAGAAGTTTTGCTAACACTTAGATATAATTTAGATAGAAGCTGAAGAAAAGATGATAAATGTCATTAAACCTTAGTTTTCCATCCATTTTTTTTTGTTGACAAATATAATTTTCTTTTATACAGCCTATCTTTTTAGGAAGGTCTATTGAATTGTTAGGTATCTCTCACTTTATTACTCTGATGATACTTGTTAAAAAATGCCACCTTTTTTAAAACCCAGAGTTTACTCAAAGAAATCTATTTTTTGACGATATGCTATATGGTTAGGGTAATTTTTAACATCTATTCTTCTCATGCATTTTTTGAAATTAATAGAGCTGAACGTGCTATACTTTTACTATCACATACTCATTGTGGGAGACAAAAAATGTAGTGGGCCATTATCATTGAAGGAAAAAACTAGAAATCTGGTGGGTTTCCACTGAGGAACGTCTTATCAAAAGGGAGGTTAAATAAGCTGAATATATTGGATACTACTTTTTCCCTGCTGGGGAAATGTATACTGAAGTACCTCAGAGCTTTCCATCAGACCAGTGTTCTGCTGTCAGTGCTGTAAACAATTTCAACAGGATGCTGGCTTGGAGTAGTGGAGAGAAAACAAGGAAATAAATGGAGAGAAGACAGAAGAGGAAAATATCTGCGAGTGTTATTAAAATAACTGCGAGGGAATATTGCAGTGTATCTTTTAAGGAAAGTTGGATTTTTTTAAATAATTATGAACATTACGTGGTCCTTTGAAATACAAATATTTAGCTCCTTATAAAGAGCTTTACATTACTAATAAAGAGCAGTGAAGCAACTGAACATGTGTTGGAGTTCTACTCTGTAAACTTGGAGCAGATTCTCTGAATTCAAGCAATAGTCTTGTCCTGATGTAATTTATTTTCTGATAAGGAAAACCAGTACAACTTCAGCATGTACATCAGTTGTTACAGAAGCCAAATCAACCGGACAGTCAAGGTGGATCAGCCTAGACCTCCACCTAAGTGAACTCCCCAAATTGGTCTCAAAACACAAACTCAGTAGCCTGGTTTCATTAGTGAATGAAGTAGAGCTTCTTTCTTGGTATTTAGAGGACACTTGGTTGCCTGGTGACTTTGTCCTGCTAAGACTCCCTCATCTCTTGCCTCACCCTGGAGACTTTGGCACCACCTCACTCTCCTCAGTTTCTCCCCACAGAAGTAGCCATCTCCTCTACTTCTAGTCATTCCCTTTTTGGAAAAAAAAAATTGAGGGGGAACAAGTCTCCAAAACAGACTAATTAATACTTGTACACATTTCTTAGAAGCTAAATACTATTTTTTAAATTCTTACTCCACTAATATAAGAAGAATTTCCAAGTTAAGCACTGGTCCACACAGGTTGAGTTTCTATGGCATGCCTCAATATATTTTTCTTTAAAATTCATTTAGCTTCTTAGGCTTGTTCAAATGGAAAAAGTTTTTAAGATAAAGGAGATTAAAACAACCTAGCTCCTTTGAAATATAGCTTTAAATATCAGTTTAACCCTATATTCTACCTTGAATTCAGATCCATCCAAGGCATAATGAGGCATCACTATGATATGCATCATGAAGGCCTATGAGAAAAGCAAAATAAATTAGTACTCAAGTAAAATGTTAATTTTAATTTTCTCTTTTCAACACCTTTATTCTAAGGTAAATTTAAATGACTTCTAAAATCTGGTTACTAAATGCGGTTGTCAAATCATGCTTCTAAGCTATACAAAATATAGCTGAGTCTGAAATCCATGCTCTGAAAATGAGTGCTGATGAATATCCTGTGGTACTAAGAGAAATCTTGTTTCTGGTATGTTGAGAGGGTATCACTGACTTCCCCTAGATTGACAATGGATCTTTTCTTATGACAGCACTGACAGCTTCATGTGACTGAGCTAATTTAAAGGGATGTTGATTTAATTCATTGAAATGAGGGTCTGATAACTGTCTTCAGCCTTGGTGTAGAAAACAACATGCATTCCTGCTACTATATACAAATGTTGACAACAACATGTTGAAACACAAGCTTGACAAATCATTTAAGCATTTATTTTAGCCTGCTCCACTGCAGCAAAACATTTAAGCACACACCTAAAGGTATATGAGTCTTCAAGTGTTTTTCTGAAAAATGATGGACGGGAGCCCAAGTGTCTAATTTCAAGACTAACATTGTGTCTTACTGCTAGATTGGAAGAATTAGTCATTCCAGTACTAACCACGAAGATTAACACCACATTTAATTTCTCTTTGTCCATGAATGCTGCTGGTGGACATTGGATGGACTGAGCCCATGGGCTAGAGGACCTCTGAAATATTGACACACGATGAGACTTGCCACTAAGTAATATTCTGTGTTCCTCAAGAGGTAACCAGAATGATACCACCACCCTCCCACCCTCCCCAAGATGAAAGTATATAAACTGCTACTTCATCATTTGGATGGATAAAGTCTAAAAATCAGTTTTCAGGAAATAAAAGGGAGGAAATTGTTAAACTGCTTTAATATCCTGTCAAAATGTCACTTAGGTGTAGGAATGGCATGTGTTCACTTAAAAAGAGAAAAATGAAAAAAAAAATAATGGTAATCAGTTATGAGTTGGAAAAAAATCAAGGGAAGAAAACAAAGGATAAGAGCATTGCCCTTATTGTGAATCCTAATTTCAGTCTCCAGACAGTGGAAACAAGGTCAGGGTCTGAGTTCAAAGAAAAAAGCAGCCTCCATTGCAAAGGCACCAGAGATAATGTCAGGCTTAATTGTCAGGTTACTGTCTAATCAATGATTTCTCTTATTAGTGACCCATTGACAATGCAACCAAATCAATGTGTTTATTCCAATCATTAGTCCTGATGCTCTAAAAGAATGAAAATCAGGAAAAAGTTACAACATCTAAGTAACTCAAATCCCCCGCATACCAATTGAAACTGCCATTTGTCTTGGTTATTTACAGCGTTTGAAAGGTTTATTTGACAACAGAAGGGCTCATAAAAGGAATCCAAGTAATGTTTAATTATATCAATTTTGTTATCTTAATTAATTGGTCCACTGCAGTGCTCTCTAATATCATAACTTTCTATTTCTGCACAATGGAGTAAAAAAAGATTTCTTTATTTCTCTTTATTTTTACCCTGTTCCTGCTGTAACACTCTTGTTGAGTTTATACTCATATCTGTGAGAGGGCAGTGTATTGAATCTTTACAAAACCTCTTTTTAGGTGAAGGAGAAAAACACCCTGATAACTGAATGGAATAACAAAAAGGCAACAGCGTTTGGACTCTAATTAATTTTAGATGAAAAGGTAAAAATAGGAAAGGCAATAAAGGATTCAAAACCCAGAGGTGTCTGGATAGGAACTTGGAAAAGATTGTGTAATTCTAGAATTGAAGATAAATGTCCTTATTCTAGTCCTTGATTACAACCAGTGATTATATTTAAAAAATGGAAGTTATGACTTAATCTATGTTGAAAGTAGATAGATATACAGTATTCTCCTGATAGTAGAGACAAATGTGAGGGGGGAAACCAGATAATACTAATTTCAATTTTAATTTACATTTCAAATGCAAACTGTTACCATTATGTCTAATTGAAATGATGTCTAATTGAAATGATTTATTGCCTTAAGTGGTAAAGAAAATGTCTTAATCTTTGTCCTGCATGGTGTTCCTGTTCTTCATTTGTTTATTGTGTTGAATGCAGAAATGGGAGATATGCCTGTGTCATGCCTTTGCGCATCAAACTTTGTGAGTTGAGCTGAATCATTATATGAAAAAGGAGGAAATACTTTCTGTCGTGGAGAACCAACAATGTGAAAATCTGAACAATTTAAAGGTGAACTGTCATACTTCTTTAAAAATAGATGCAGCTTAAATTCCCAACTAGGAATAGGTGTGGAACCTTAAAATACGTACAGTTTAAAAGGTATTCTATAAACTTTTTCCCTTTTAACTGGGAAAACCTTATTTTAGAGATAATTATTTTGTGGCTGTAGGGGGTATGCTTCCCATCACCTGAGGATTCTTGTTGTATTTTACTTTGAGCACTGACGTCCTGGAAGAAAGTACCTGTGGATTCACCATTACAGAGAAGCAAACTGTCTATAAATCTGCCTTAATACCAAGTGCCTTCTTATTTTTTCAGGCAAATGAAATTTTGGATTTTTATTACATCTTCAGTGGACACATAGAGCAGGATACTCAGGGGAAGGCAGCCTCTACTGCAATGGCAAGGGATGACTGAGATGATGACTTTTGAAATGAAGACAAACAAACAGAATCAGTGTTGCCCCTTTCCCTGGAGAAGCTTCAGTGCAACTGGGCAGTTGTAAGGCTTTTGGAGAGCATAGCATTCAGAAATTGCATAAGAGACATCTTGAGGTCATCTGGACCAACCCTCAGCTCCAAGTTAGGCCTAATAAAATTACTTTTCTGAGTACTGAAATATCACTTTACTGAACACCTGTATTAGCCCCTGGCTGCCCATCACAGCAGCATCAAGGCTCCATGTCTCACAGGGCTGGGGTGCAACTCCAGAAGAGCACTCCCAGCTCTCCAAGAGGGGTCTGCCCCCTGCATTCCCCATAGCATCACCTCCCCTGCCAGCCAAGGTGCAGTGGAAGCCAGAATCCCTGGGATCAAGAGTACTTTTTTGTTGTCTTCAATGGCTATTTGTCCTAAAAAACACTTCTCAAAGAAATAATATGGTGTTGGCTAAACATACACTGAGCTTTGCTCTGTTTGCCTCTTGCTGTACATCTGCCTATAAAATAAAAAAAAATAGATTTTTTTCTGTAAGAATAAACACTGGCTTCAGTGTCAATGGATTTACTGACTGGAATGTGCTTCAAGGGAGTTACTAAAATATATTGGAATGCATAGAAATAGATAAGTTTGTGTGTGTGATTTTAATCTTTTATAATAGGGATAATTCCTTGTTTGAGTGGTTTAAGAAAAGCTTGAGAGGAATTATTTTCTAGTGCAATCTGTAAGACTTTTCATAAAGGAATGGAGGTGAAAAAGCAGTTGCAGCCTCTTCTTATGCCATATGTAACTGACCCGAGGGAAAGCAGCCTGCCAGAAATCTCTCATGAGGACTAAGTATCCATATAAATTCCTGTGTTTGAGTTGATGCTTGCAGACATGCAAAGGCTGATGTCAGAGTTCTGAAGGTCAAATTAAGACAAAGTTTTTCTAGGTTTCTTTGAAGAGCAAAGTGTTTTGGACTATCTTTCAGCTCCTGTAACTCAACTCTCCTTGACAGCCTATTATTTGTTTAGTCATATTACATTCTCTAGAGCCTTTTTGACAAACTTATCAAACACCCCACTGGAACCACAGCAAAGAAGCATTCACCTTTATACAAAGGGCCAAATCCTGATAAAGACTGCACAGCTGGAGTAAATGAACTATTTAGTCAGAAAATAGTGCTAAATAGAGATTTCTGCTGCACCTTGTCACCACTGGTGCAAATTCAGTCCACAGGAACTACAGGATATAAGGACAAATAGAATACACAGCTCAGCATTAAAGGTTTCTCCCCTAGTTAATAGTCTTGTGCAAATAGCCACAGCAGAGATTAGATTCATTATACAGAGGTAAGCGTTTATTTTTTTTTAATTCTCTCTTTATTGTCTCTCTATTGTCTATTCCACAGTCCATAAGGAAGGTAGTTTTTTTCCCTTATTTTTATCTTACTCACAGCTGCAATGAGAACAGTAATTAATCATCACACGACAGCAGATAGACAGTCATAGCATCAACATTTTTTATATACTTGCTACTCTTATTTTTTTTCATACAGAGTCATAGAATCACTTGGTTGGAAAAGACCTTTGAGATCACCATACCTGTCCACTACTAAACCATTACCCTGAGCAATTTGTCTACCCATCTTTGAAATGCCTAGTGCCTAGTGCAGAGTGATAAGAAGGAATGCCAGCATACTGCGAATATACCATCATCATCTGCTATGACCGAAAAACTAGAAACATGTGCTCTTTTAACCCAAAGTAAGCATTACATTGGCCATTAGGTACAGTGGATTTAAAATTGAAGGATTACTGTCAATCACTGATTACTTTGTGAAAAAGATTATTTAACAAATTTTAGTTTCTGCTAACTAGTTCATTTTTTGTGATTCAGAGGTCATTTTGGAAGCATCTTCTAGCTCTATAAAATCTACCTAAATCAAGATATATTTATTTTTCACTTTTTGTCTTTTCTGATAGTGCATCCTTAGAGTACTTTGCTGAATAAGGTAACACAGAAACAGAAATAAAATTACAGGATATGGAGATAAATTGAAATTCAGAATGGATGTCATGTGTGTCTTTCTTAATTGCATTCCAAGGTGCTGTCCAATATTGCAACTTTGTCAATGTGATTCCCTTGTCACTTGTTGGTTTGAGATGGTAGAGATTCAGTTCACCTGAAAGCACAAGTGCTCACTGGCACATCATCTGGAGTTCTCCATTCAGTGAAAAATAATAGAAGTAAGCTGTGGATGTCATAGCCAAAATGAAAACCATCCCATAGTACTTTCTACAGCCAGCACACAGAACACCCAGGCAGGCCACCTTTTTCCCTATATTGCTTTAAAAATGTATGTGTTGCATAATGCCTACAAATACACAGAGCTTTTTTTTTTCCTTTGTAGGCAACAACAACCCTTACTTCCACCTACAATATGGTCTTTAGGTCTGATGCATGAACACTTCATTGCATAAAACAAGCACTGGCTCCTTTGCAACTGCTCATCAGCTTAGTCCTGGTAGGATTTTTGTGCAGAGGTAAAGTGATGTGGTCAAGACACTATGTTCCTGCTGTTACTAGAAATTCTCACCTTGAATCAAGCTTAGCCATTTCTCAAGGCCTTTGCCTTTTCACAAGTGAAGACTTTCAGCCAAGAGTTCAGCAGCAAACAAAGAAGAAGAAACCATTAAAAGCAATAATGCAAAAACATTAACTGTTTGTGATTCTCTTTTTAAAATCCTCCTTTCTGGGACTCTGTCATCTTCATGTTCTATGTCACAAATTGCTCTTCTCTCTATAAAATCATCTCTTGCATGTGGGCCAATTCATATATTTTTTGTGATTATATCTCTGACCCTTTAACAATGATGTTATTCACAGAAATAAAAGTGGAATATGAACAAATAAATGTAATCTTTTTAAATAAAGTAATTCCAAAGAAAAAGGTACATGCTGTTCCATTTATTGAAGATTTATTTTTAATGCATCTCATTGGTATTTATTTGAATTAGACTTGATGTAGTAAAAATCTAGACAAAAAGTGAAATATGATAACTATTACATTTCTTATTAATGTTTCATATTTTAATGTGTAGGTACAGTCACAAAAAAAGCAACAAAAAGTACAATTTTCTCATTCAGTTCTCACAGCTTGTATTATTTTTATGAAAACTAGATTCTCATTATATTTGCTGGTTTTAACCAGTAATGTGATTTCCCTCTCTGTGCCAGACATTTTGTTACATATTAGGCATTTCCTGAAGAACTCTCTATTGCTATGTTTTAGAATCAAGCCCCTTTACCTTAATTTCATCAAGAATGATCACTTGAACTAATTCCAGTAAAGTCTGGCAAAAGTCTGTCTTTGCATATGTCCATATCAGTGAGAAATGACTTCTCCACACTCTGCGTGTAACTTAACATTTGAATCAAAATGTATAAAATTGGGTGTAGTTAAAAAAATGCAAACACACCTACAGGAAGAAAAAAAACCTCATGGCCAAAGATTTGTTTAAAGACTAAACTGAAATTCTTTCTCTTGAATGTTGCTCAAGTAATATTGTTCCATTAAAAGTAGATACAAAAATACTCATTTTGCATACTTTAAACATATGTCAAGCTCCTACCCAGGAAATGCTTGTTAAAAGTGTGCTGTGAGCAAGCAGAAGACAGTGTTAAATACAGAAACATTAAACCTACATTTTTAAAAAAAAATTGCTAAAGTACTTGACTAAAGTATCTGCATGTGTTTCTTTCTTAGGTCATAGCAGAGGTGTTCCCATCTCCAAGAGAAGGCTTCTCCATCAGAACTTGGAACCAGACAAAAGGTTCAAAAGTAACAAAAGGTCCTGTACCCCCAGGACTGTACCAGGGCTACCAGGTGTGATTTTCTGCCCTTTCCTCTCTATGCCCATTGATGACAAGAGGAGTGATTATATTATGGTGACCACTTGTGAAGCTGAACTCAGGAATTTCTCTGACTCCATTTTTGACTCGGATGGTGCTTCTTTGCCTCAACAGCAAATCTGTGTGACAAAGTCCAGAAGTTTACTATCAACTCTGCCTTCTTGTATGTGTTTTAAAATGGTTTCTGCTGATTTGTCTGATTGCCCTCTCATTCTCTGTTTGTGGGATTTCATGAATAACGGTTCGGATAGTGCTTTATCCACTGCCTTCATGATTTTGTAGCTCTCTGGTATATCATATCCCAACTCAAAGCTGTTCAATTTGCACCGTCCAAAGTAAAAGTAAAGACAAACAATTTCTAATTAGGATTTTGAATGATTCATTGAAAAGTAAGATGGTTCTTTTCCTTTTCCTTTCTCTGTTTTTTTTTTAATTTATTTATTTTAAAATGCCTTTCTTTTCTTACAATACTTTCAAAACCAAAAGAAGTGGAAGCCTGCTAAAAGTATTTAAATTGCAAAGGAGAGGACATTTCATGAAAGACATTTGTGAACAACAACAACAGAAGGAAGGAATGCATGTGAGTGGCACACAATCTTTTATGAAAATGAAGTAAATGTTTCTGTTTGCAGAAACCGTACATAGAAGAAATCATAATCAGTTTGGATAGCAGTCACGTCCCAGCATTGCGAGGGCCATAAGCAGCTCTGGCACCATTACTGCCTTCATAATCAGGACATAAATCAAGCTATATTCAGATGACAACATTATCTTCAAAACAGTACTTTTAATAATGACTACGTAGTAATTTACGATTATCATATTACTACATGGAATACAAACAGGTAAAATAATCCCTCTCTGAAGATTAAGCAAATGGAAGACTATGCTAGTTCAAGTTAATTTTTTCCTTTTCACTAATTATTACCACTGCTGTTTAATTTATTTCTGGCAGATATAAAATAGCTCACCTGAATAACTACTGTATTTCCAACGAAGATCTGCATACACCTAATACCCTTGAAAATCTAAGCCTAATTATGAATTTTATGCATTTAGAAATTTAGTAGTGACCAACTCAGAGAATATAACTTTTATAGTAATAAAAACAGTAATACAGATGGTATCTTGAAGTGGAAAAACAGTGTGCAAGTACCCATTTCCTGAAGTACAGGAAGTACAGTATTTGTCAACCATTTTGTTTCAGATGTTAGATATCTTCTAGGGATGCCAGAAAAATCTTAGTAATACATGATCACTTTAGTGACACTTGGGAGATAAAAAACGTTTCATGGCAACTGCTATAGCTGCTCCAATACACTTCAATCTCTACTGACCTGAAACACAGCTAGTACTACAGAGCAAACCAAAGAGGCTTATAGAGTACTAAGGATCAAATTCCTTGTTGTTGCGCATCTAGTATCTTCATTTGCCATTGTGAAAACTGGAACAAGTCAGCTGCTTTCAGATGTGATTGTACTATGTACCCACTTTACAAAAAGATGAAGGATGACACAGGTAGGAAGACAATAGGGGAATATGCCCACAGGGATTTATGTTTGTACTGTTAGGCATTTGGTTTCTGAGCACTCACGTTTTTCTCTTTGGACAGAATGATGCTTAGGGAAAACACTTTACGCACAGTGTAAGGGAAACCAATAAATTATTTAACAATTCTATGCTGGCATATACTGATTCTTGTTTGCAAAAATATGCCATATACTGGGAAAATAAATAATTTAGGATAGATATCCTATTCCCATATACAGACATAACGTACAAAATGGGAAACCTGCGTTCGCTGCCTTTGTCAGTAAAAATCAATAAATTGGATTTTCAGTGACGTGTAGAGGCAATGTGACAGAAAACTAAACAGTTATGTACACTGAAGTAACATTTTACAACATGTATCATATGGTAGTCGGTAGATAATAGGTAAGTAAAATTACTGACACTGGAGGATCCTTATCCTGAATTTTTCAAATGCACTATATATGAATTAATACCTTAAGTGTTTATGGGAGAAAAAAAAATCTGTATTAGCTATACCATTCTAGGCTCTATAACAAATGAAAGGATTTTCAAACTCCCAGTTTTGCTTATATGTTAGCTGCTATAAACTGATACTACCACTTCAGCTGCTGCAGATTTAAGTTATTAAATATCATGCCTGCATTGGTACACAAAACAAAATATGACAGACGTCTAAGTGTCAAACACAATTTGTGTAGTCTATTGGTAATCTGTTTTGAGGTATAGCAGTGTGTTTCACTTGTGGCTGTGACTCACACTGTAAGCCAGATTGTAAGACACCAGTATTTATATGCATTCTATATTCCAGGCGGTTGTTGTGGTTCATAGTATTTAGTATTCAATAGACTTAGTGTGTTTGTATTCCAAGAGGACTGCTGGTTGCTATGAAGTGAGATAAACTTTCAAACTCCTGTTTGCAGGTTCATAAACTCCTACTGACCATGCAACTGCTGCCCTCTCTCCTGGGAAAGCTTGTTTTGGGCATCTTCAACTGTGCCCAAGGAACCTCTGCAGTAGGAATGTAAAAGTATAAAGATGATGTTTGCTGGCCAGCACACTCAAAAGACAGGTGGGTTCTAATCAGCCAACTCTCCTGAACACTGGTGGTATCACAATCCTTCAGTGAGTGGAGGAAAGACTACTGTCTTCTGTCATAGAATCGTAGAATCACCAAGTTGGAAGAGATCCACCAGATCATCAAATCCAACCATTCCTATCAAACACTAAACCATGCCCCTCAGCACCTTATCCACCCATCCCTTAAACACCTCCAGGGAAGGTGAATCAACCACCTCCCTGGGCAGCCTCTAACAGTGCCCTATGACCCTTTCCATGAAATATTTTTTCTTGGTGTCAAGCTTGAACCTTCCCTGGCAGAGCTTGAGGCCATTCCCTCTTGCCCTCACCCATGTCACTTGGGAGAAGAGGGCAGCTCCCTCCTCTCCACAAGCTCCTTTCAGGTAGTTGCAGAGAGCAATGAGGTCTCCCCTCAGCCTCCTATTCTACTCTCCAGGCTAAACAGCCCCAGCTGTCTCAGTCATTCCTCATAAAGTCTGTTCTCCAGACCCTTCACCAGATTTGTTGCTCTTCTCTGGACTCTCTCCAGAGCCTCAACATCCTTCTTGTGATGAGGGCCCCAGAAATGAACACAATATTCAAGGAGCAGTTTCACCAGTGCTGAGTACAGAGGGAGAATAACCTCCCTGGACCTGCTGGTCATGCTGTTTCTGATACAAGCCAAGATGCCATTGGCCTTCTTGGCCACCTGGGCACACTGCTAGCTCATGTTCAGTCGGCTGTCAACTAACACTCCCAGGTCTTTCTCCTTCAGGCAGCTTTCTAGACAGACTTCTTCTAGCCTGTAGCACTGCACAGGGTTGTCAACATCAACAAGCAAGTTACATCAATCACTTAAGCAATGGACAGCTCGACCTGGTGGTCTTACAGCTCCTGACTCACTGTCTTTTTCTGCCTTTAGGATTTCTTATGTTTCCATGTCGTCTTCTTCCTCTTGAACCCCTGAACAACTAGTGAATCAATCTCAGATAGCTATGTCTCCCCGTAATTTTATCTTTCTTATTTCTCATTGAGCTTCATTGCATCTCTTTCACAAGCTGAAGATTTTCTCAGAGATCTTCACCAAACTCCCAGCTGTGTGATAATGTGTGGTGTGGTTGAGCAAGCAGGAAGCTGTGCCTTATGATTCAGGGGAGGCTTACAGCAGGCACCACCAGGAGCAAAATGAGACCCAAAGGTGGGTGCTCTTTATACTGTTCTGTGAAATGCTGTTGCTGATTATGAGAAGTACAGAGAACGATGGGATTGCAGTATCTGGTCCAGCCTGGATAAGGGAATGCTGCAACGAAGGTTAAACATTCAACAAGTCCTCTTCTACAAAGTCTTTTGGCCACAGTACCCCATGAGGGAGGTCAGACATTTTGCCTCTTGCTTTGGTTCTTTCAAAAGAAAAGAAAGAGCTGTTGCAGTTCAGGTAGCTGTTGTATGGTGTTCAGATAATGTAAAGAATCAACTTTACAAGTTAGCAGCACCACAGAGACAGGACTTGCTTTTCCTCATATCCAGCAGTTCCTAGACTTAAATATTTCCAAGCTAGTGGCAGGATTGCTTGACCCTCATGGTTTCATATTGGACTAGGAGAGGTGAACATCTTTAACCAGAAAAAGTGTTTTCATTCTTAGATTAATAGATGAGATTTTAGGTATTCATAATGAAGGAATAGTAGCAGAACTAGCAAAATCTTTCAAGCCAGAAAAGCTGTCTGTTGATGTTATTCCATCATGTTTTTCTGGAAGCTGTGTTTTGTTATGAAGAAGGTTTATAGATAAAACATCTATATTGCTAAACATGTTAAGGAATTAAATGATAATATATGACTAGAATTAAAGATAGTCATGCTTAATTTACCTAATAAATTAAACAGTATTAATCAGCCTGCTAAAAAATCCCTGGTTTCTACCTTTTTTTCTTCTTCAGAATATCTTCTCTTCAGTCTAGTTGTAAAGATATTACACTTCTCCCTGCAAATAAAGACAGCGTAGACCTTTGAGAGGGCTGATATAGCTTTCCTCCCCACAGCTAGCATTTCCATTCTGTGCTGCAGTGGGAGTTTCTGAACAGAATGGGAAGTGAACTTCATGTGAAGATTCCAATGTGAGTAATATTAAGCTATTG
The DNA here is from genome assembly GCA_013389865.1 of Piaya cayana. NCBI lineage: Eukaryota > Metazoa > Chordata > Aves > Cuculiformes > Coccyzidae > Piaya > Piaya cayana. The sequence goes on from WAAB01000858.1 coordinate 63,359, forward strand.
TTATTCTCAAATCATTGAGGAAACATTTAAACTGTATTTTACTTAAATGAACTAGATGGTTGCACTGTTTGAACTACACTCACTTCTTTATCATGCTCAGTAGCTAATGTATCCATGGGGTAATGTTTCCTGAATCATTTGCTTCAAGATAACAAATATTCCACTTTACAGTGTAAAAAGGAAATTAAATAAAACCTGAAATAGGTGATTGTGAGGTCACAACTGCCAAATTGAAAAATGTCTGACATATTTGCTGGATAGTAGGAATGATGGAAAGAGGGTTCAGATCTCTTGCCAAACATAAAAGATAACAAATAGTGAAACATAGTGACAATTGTCACTCAAATAGTTTTCAATAATGAGATTCAGCCTGTGAATTCCTAGCAACAGATGCTCTCAAAGCCTCTGTCAGGACTGACCTTTAAACACAGTATTTGTTGCAAAGAACTACAATGTTAACTGTCTCTTCACAGATGCAGATATTTCACATAATGTTTATGTTCTCCAGAACCTGTTTTGAGATTCCAGGTTTTATTTCTTCAAATGCCCCACTACCCACCCTCTTCCCTTTCTCTGCCCTGACCCCACCACCTCTCTCCCATAAGGAGTGTAAGAAAATAAATAATGAAATAGATGATGAAACAGGGGAAGATGCTGTCAAGGCATTTGCGTGGTCTGTTTTGAGTTCAAGGACTTCGTTGGATTTAGTGCCGTGTCTGCTCTGTCCAGAAATCCCAAGTCAGGTTTGCAGCTTGCCCTCCCTCTGCTCTCTGTTCCTGGACTAAGACCCCTTGGGGACACCAAAGATTGAGTTGGTTCTTTCTGGACACCTGCAGGAATGTTACCACTGGTCACGCACAGGAGTGGCACTGCCCTGGTCACCCATGGGATTTTCACCACCGATCACTGAGGGGCAGACCTGTGGTGCACTGCTTCTGTAGATGCCTCAACTCTAACAAAAGACTAGCCACAGCACCTAACATCTCCCTCAGCCTACCATCAACCTACCCAGTATGAAAGCAGTATCTGTTGTTTCACAAGAAAAGAGAGGAAGAGGACAAAAAAGAGGAGGAAAACCCCTATCTGAGTTTTCCTCATGTAGTTCAGTTCCCTGTGTATGTGGGAAGCAACAAATGATACTATAGTCTCCCTGCTGAGACTTTGTTGAAATCAATACGGAAACTCCTAGTCCTGTTTCTCCTCCTTTGTCACCTTAAAAAAAAGTAAATAAAGTAAATTTACTTACATAAATATGCTTCAATTTAAACTCAGATTTTTATCTTATAAAGTTCCAGATATTCCAGATACTCAAGTTCTAGACTCATTCACATGAGCTGTTCTACTGATTTTTACTTTCTTCATACGACTAAGGATCTAGGTTGAGAGGTTTTTTGTACAAATCCATAGTATTTATGTTCATTTGCAGCTATATAGTTTCATTTCCTTTTTTTCTCTAAGAAAAAATCCCTATCAAATCCAATCAAATTTCAAAATACTTTTCATTTCCTTTTGAATACTTCTGCTTCCTTCACATGACCTGAAGAGTATAACAAATTTCTGTGGATTTATCTGGAAATAATTGCATATCTTATATCACACACACAGTTTCTGCACTTGTTGAAGTCCTCTAGGTAGGGGTACTACCATTTTTTAAATGCATTTATTTATCCAGAGGAGTTACTGTTGTGCGTACAATCACATTCTGTTGCCAGAGCTAGTATTTCATAGAATCATAGAATAACCAGGTTGGAAGAGACCCACCAGATCATCGAATCCAACCATTCCTATCAAACACTAAACCATGCCCCTCAGCACCTTGTCCACCCATCCCTTAAACACCTCCAGGGAAGGTGCATCAACCACCTCCCTGGGTCACCTGTTCCAATGCTCAATGACCCTTTCCATGAAAAACTTCCTCCTAATGTCCAGCTTGAACCTCCCCTGGCAGAGCTTGAGG
>WAAB01000858.1:66111-108252 GCA_013389865.1 Piaya cayana
TCAGCCAGCCTCCAGTCCAGTGGAACTTCCCCAGTCAGGCAAGACAGTTGGAAGATGGTGGTAAGGGGTTTGACCAGTACATGCGCCAGCTCCTTCAATACTCTTGGGTGAATTCCATCTGGGCCCATAGACTTGTGGGTTTCATAAATTACAAAACTCTAATTGGACATAAAAAAACGTGTTGGATATGAAAATAAAAATAATGACAATATCAAGGAAACAATGAGAGGACAGATAGCTAAGTGAATGAAAAAGATTCTCCAACAATTCTCTCTTTAATCTCTCTACCTTTTTTTGTCTGGGTGGCATCCAAATGGAAAAATGAAACAAGATTTATGATTTATTATTTTGGATAATAAAACAGGAATATTTATTAATATTTTCAAAGAGTGAAATTTATTATTGATTTTTTTTCTCAACCTTGTTTAGCAACTGGCATGAGGAGACTATGAAAATGTAAGAAATATTTATAATATTTATTACTTCAACAACTACAACTGCAGCATACTTTTGGCATACATAGTCTACTGATTTAATTATTTTTTGGTTGTTATTTGGAATTTATGTTCTTGTTGTGAAAGCTCACATATTCTCACCTTATCAGCAGCAACTAAGACTAATACTACAAATACTCAGATATTCTATGCAAAGGTCCGTGCTTGACAAATTAATCAAGAAAGTAGTTTCTATTATTAGTGTTCTGTATTTTGAACAGGCATTAGCTAAATGTACTTTTTATTTACGTATCTGAAATGAAGTGCCAAAGTATAAAGTAATGAAATTTATTTTAACTGCTAAAATTATCAAGAAAGTAGGAAATAATTGAAAAAGAATGTGTGTCAGACTCATTAGAAATAGTAATTTAATAAATATCAGAAATAGCCAAGGCATCTCAAGACTAACAGCACTGAAAAAGAAACAACAGAATGAACATCTTCACAAAGGCTGATACATAAAAAGGGATTGCAAGTATGAAGTCAGAGGATAATTGCTTTGCCCAGCAAAAATCAGGCACAACGGGCAGGGAGGGCAGAGGTAGACTGCATCAGGAACAGTCTATCATGTTCACTCTTTCAGGATAAGACAGGGTATTGCCAGCTTCTGGTGCCTGTAGAGGTACAAAAGACACCCAAAAGAAAATAGCAAACAGAAAAAAATATCTGTGGAGGTTTTTTATTTTCTTTTTTTCTTTTTTTTTTTTTTATTTCTTCTTTTCAATCTAATTTTAGCTCTCAAGCACTGAGCCTGCGGAAGAGCCTTCATTGCACCAGGAGGGATCTCCTGGATTTATGTTCTTGAATTTTCACTTTACATGTCATTAATCAGTTTATTGCTTTCCCTTAACTTTCAAGTGTTAATAAATTGCAGCCAGTTCTGCAGGTACAGGAGCAACATAAGAAATAGAAAAATATATTTAACAGAAAGAAGCAAGGTGCTTGAAGAGACAAAGACTGTTACAGAATTATGAGCTTGGCAGTAAGGACAACTAACCATCATGTGATTTAACATAGGCAGTACTGAATTTTCCTTCAATGTTCATTTAAAAAATGTTTTTCATAAAAGTCTTTACCTGAAAGAAGGAAAATATTATTTGGGAAATTTTTATGTCCTGTGCATCAGAGGATCATCACAATTGCTTTACATTATCTGTCCTTTACACATTATGAATCACCATAATGTTTGAATACTGCATTTCCCTTTTGGCTTGGGAATTGACAGGATGTGCACATTTGCCCTTGGGTTTGTTATTTCATACTACTGCCTATCATTTGCATGAATATTTTTATTTTATTTGCTCCTGCCAGATCTTTACACAGGAAACACTTCTATTTGAAGGAATGCAAAATGGTGGCCTGGTCAATTCTAAAGTGAACTGTGTCATGGTACTAGTTAAATAATGCATGAATGGATCCATGCTAGCCATAATTCACTGCTAGTGCTATTTATTTCTTTATCATGTGTCAGTTCCCTTTCCTGTCAGGATATCAAATAGCTACAAAGTGCAGCTTGCTGTTTTCCTTATCTTTGAGCTAAATGTTCCATTATATCACAGTTTAGGCTTTTAAGATTGCATAATGAAGCGCACAAAATCTAAAGTGATCTCGAGTGGTATATCCACGATGTAATATGTTAAAAGCAATACAGCACCAGGACCGAGCATTATGTGGCTGCTATATCAGGTTGGTAGAAAGGAGCATGACTTAAATCATTCAGTCATTAGAATTGCACATATTTTGCTGTTGGTTTACTATAGGATTTTGAGAGATTTGTATATATCCATGTAGAGACATCTACAGTTCAAGGAACTTAATTGGGCTGAGGTAAGTGGTTTTGCAACTCTGGGATTCACTACTAAAACCAGTTTTCTGGATTAAGCCACAGTGTGTGCTTGCTTTAAATCCTCTGGACTTAACCTTTGAGTTTTTACAGTATGAGCAGGTTAATCTCTTTCTCTTATAATATTCTTCCTTAAATGGGAAATGCCACATTGAACATGTAGTATAGTTTTAATCTCATTGTTCTTTTGGATTTCAACATCAGATATGAAACTCTACATTTGCAAATCAGAATGGCTCATGTGGCATTAGTGTAGTTATGAAAGAACCTACTTTTCCCCTTTTGTAGAACAAGTGGAATAAGAAATGGATTCGCTGTCTAAACTGACTCCCAGAAACATGTATTTGAGTTGCCAGCCTTATATCACCTTTTTTTATTTTATGTTTCAACTAACAACGACATATCTATTATATAATTTTTCCTAAAATAAACAATCTAATAATAAGTGTTCCTTCACAACATGCCACGAAACAGATGCTTGATAGAACAGCAGCTATTCAAATAAAAACAAAATAGAAAACTTGAAAGGTCACATCTTTTCCTGATATTTTAGGTGTCAAAATTCACTGAGCATAAATATTAAAACTTACATGTGTCAACTGTTAGAAAAACTTGCAGAACCTGCAAAAGCATCTGAGCGACTTAACCATTTCTGTCTCTGCAATGAACTCCAATATGCGATAAAAATATACTCAAAATTAGTACTGCATTGGAATTTAATTTAATCCAGGGTAAACCGATTCATTTGGACCAAACCCCAGTGATTTTTTAAAAAATCTCATTTAAAAAGTTACTTTAAAAAATATTGCTGTGTACAAATCCTAAAGCTAGAGCAGTGTGCTGTACAGGTACCAGCAGCCATCTCGGCTGATGTGGGCTTCTGGTATCAGTTTGAGCCTCTGAGGTAGCACTATAACTACCTATGAAACATTCACTTCTACTCTGTCCCCTCTAAATCCACAAAATATGCTTTTACCTTATGGTCTGCCCCAAATAGACACATCATTTCTCTTCTTGCTCTGGAAACCTCTCAGCAGGATTAATTAGCTAAGGTGCAGCAGCAGAGCTGAGCCAAGGGCAGTGTATCTTACTGCCTTGTGCCAGCTCTACCCTTTGGATGTTGGCTTTACGACTCAGTTAATAAAATATTTAAACACCTCTTTTTTTATCCCCATAGGAAGCATGATTTTAATCACATGCATAAAGTGTTACTTGGCCAGAACCAAACAGCGAGAGATAAGTGGGTTCTGGTGCAGACTGCCATTCTCAGATATCCCAGGGCTAGGTGGAGGGCTGTGCCAGTGCCACCAGGTGAACACACACTGGCAGCAGGCAGCTGAGGTTTGTCCTGGAGTAGATTGATACCAGTGCCTGAGACTGAGCAGCGCAGACTTCTTTCAAGGTGTTTGGGGAGGGATTTTTTTATAAAAGCTTGTAGTAATAAGAATAGGGGGAAAGTTTATAAACTGGAGAGGGGAAGATTTAGACTAGACATTGGGAAGATTTTCTTCCCGATGAGAGGGGTGAGGCGCCGGAACACTTCACAGGCTGCTCAGTGAAGTTGTGGCTGCCCTATCCCTGGAGATGTCCAAGGTCAGGTTGGATGGGGCTTTGGGCAGCCTGGTCTAGTGAGGTGTATCCCTGCCTGCCCATAGCAGAAGCATTGGGATCAGATGATCTTTAAGGTCCCTTCCAAACCAAACTAATCTATGATTTTATGTTAGCAGCCAGAGGATCTGCCATCCCAAACAAAACCAGTGCTGTTCAGAACACAGCTCTGCACTGGAGTTCTGAATCTGTTTTTTGACACACACAATAATGTGCTATTTACTTCCCCTTATTACTGTTAACACTGTGAAAAGTCATCTTAACTAACAGTTGAATTGCTCTTCATTTGATTTTGTAGAGTTTTATTTCTTATTTGGAAGTATAGCCCACCTAGTCTCAAGGTAACAGAAGCTTGCAGTATCCTGATGAAGTAAGTGACCCTTGGAAAATACAAAACACAGGGACAAGCTATAATACATGCTAGATTTGCACTTAAAAGACCCAGATAGTCACAGATTTCTGAAGAAGAGGCAAATCTAAATGACAGGAGACAGAGTACCACAAGCCACCAAGCTCATTTCCAACCTCCTTCCTGTTACAAAAGGCTACGTAGCTACAGGATCATAAAATAAACCCAGGGATCAGAAGCAGAAGCAACTCGGTCTCCCTGCTGCATTGACTGGGCAGGTGCTGTGAGTTTGCCGCAGCCTCCAGACATCTCCTGTGCCTGAAGTAGGCTCTGTTCTGGGACTGAAATTTTAGTGTTAATGTACATAGGTATAATTACAGCCCTTTTACATGAGTACAATATGAGCTAATCCATTAGCCTTTCCCAAGTCAGCCTAGTTGTTTATAAGACATTAAATGTACTACAAAGTCTAACATGTTTGTTATGCTCTATAACCAGAACACCTGTTTAAAAGTCCACTGCAGCTTTACTTCCATATTACAGGTCATTAGGCATGTTATGCAGTACCTTATTTTATAACCTAATCTCTCTTCCTCTTTCACATTTGAATTTTAGTACCATTAAAATGAGGTTCCCCCTCCATACACCTTTCCCAGTCCTTTAGTGATTGAGATGAGGAGAGTAATATTAATATTTATACAATACTCAGATCTAACTTTCAGTTGCTATGGTAAAATACTGTTATAAAATATTTCATTACCTTTTAATCCTGTTTAACACTATTCTTCCTTCTTTGGACAATAATGAAACTTTGTATATTCATGGGACTCAATTTTGACAAAAGATACTAAAGTACTTGTTTTTTTTCTTGAATTTTTAGAAAACTGAACAGAAAAAGGCCTTGGATTGGATGGATTTTCCAAAATGTGAGTTTATAGTCCCATTCTAGCAGACATCAACCCACGCATTAGCTATGTGAATGACCACAGGATGGATGGCAACAGGAAGGCATTGAGGGTATCCTGGTATCTTTGAAAGGCCTTGCTGTGTCACTGTAAGGGGCCAGATTCTACTCAAGAACTTTAAAAGACAATATTTCACAGGGAGAGTTAATATAACTTTCATTTAGTCATAATTAGTATTTTCTTTATATCTAAAAAAAAGTCTATATTGAATTGAATAATATAGGATAGTTAAAATAATTCAAGGCTGCTAGAAGAAGAATATCTGCAACTCAATATGGACCATGATAGAGCAGAAAACACACACTGCCCTTACTGACATGGGATAAGATACACACAGTGACACGTCACTGAAATAGCTTCTCCCAGCTCAGATACTGCTTTTCAAAAAGATTTATATAAATTACAGAAATAGTGGCTCTGTCTTTTGTTACCAGAGTTGTGATCTATTTCTGCAACTGATGCAAGTCATCTTAACATACAGGTGTGTAGAATCTCTTTGCGAAGAACACAACTACAAGCACAGAACAACATCATTACCCAAGTTATAAATAACTCCATAATAATTACTGTAAAGTACAAGACCATTCAGGGCTATTTGTGCAATCCCTCTCAGGCAGAAGGTTCAGTATAAGGCAGGTTGAGTATCTCTGTTTTCTCCAACTAAGAGACCAACACGCAGCTGATATTCTCTCCTGCAACAGCTCTCTAGGCAAATTCTGATAGTTCCAAGCAATAGCCAGCTCTGAGGCATGAAAAAGCAACAGTCACTCATAAGACTGTGACTTTTCTTAAAAGTATGTCTGTACACTTTCATTCTCCCTGATAGTCTGGAGAAGCACCTAAATGGGGTACTTCTCAGACAGCAGAGTGCCCATTTGTGATGTTTCAGTTAGGAGTTACATAGGATTTCCCAACACTGGAGGAAAACAGCAGTCTCTAAATCACCCAAAGACTTTTACTCACTTAACTCCTTTGGGAAATCTAGTGATCTGGGCCAAAGTTCATAAATTTTTACATTATTGCTAACATTTTTAGTTTCTTTAATTGTGTTTTTTATTTCTATTTTTAAATGAGAAAATAAAAGCTTACTGGACTCTCTGTTTTATTTGATTTAAAGGCCAAGAGGTGTTACAGTGGTGTCTAGAGGCCTTTCTCAGGTCTAATTATTCCCGCACATTCATTGCAGTATTAGTCTTTGAGTTGAGGTTTCCAAAGCCAAAAATATGGTATTTCTTTCTTCAGAAATCACATTTTAGTTACAGGTGAAAAGCATTTGTATTCACAAAGGTAAATTCCTCTAACGTACATGCCAGGATGACAACAGAAGACACTTCTCTTCTTTAACTCAGTGATTATCTGCATGAACACAGATGTCTAGTGATCTGTTGATACATACTTATCTATTAAGAAACAGATAATACTATTAAGTACATGCTGCTAGAAGTGACTATGTTACTCTTTTTTAGGTGGTAATGTAGTTTTTATTTTGTTTTTCATGGGCAAGAGTGGTTTGAGAGTCATTAATAATAAAGTCTTGGCTAGTAATCTCTACTCTCATCTTGTAAGACATCTTCTACTTTCCATCATCTCTCATATGTATTATAATTAATGAAGAAATAGCCATTTTAAAGCAAGGTCTAAAGCAAGATTTCCTAAGAAAACTAAAGGGAGAACACTTTTAATTCCTTCTTTACTGTGTTTTCAGGAAGGTATATATAAAGAAAATCTTTAATTAGTTTATATTCAGTATTTGCAGCAATCTTTCTGAGTGTTATGCAAATTTCTGCTGAGTGACACAGTCTACAAATAATCCAATTACAACACATTATCTTTTTGTTATGACAGAATTTAGATTTATTATGCCCTGCTTGGCAACTGCTTCAATATTATGTAAATAGAAAAAACAATCAAAACCAAACTCAATCATTGTATTTTTTTTCAGACAATAGAAAGATCAGTGATAATAAAAGTGATCGGTGATAATAAAAGGTAGTTATAATATAAATGCACAGCACAACTACAATAATCATTAAAAGAATTATTTCTCTGTGTAAGTGTGAAAATATCATCACTATTTTTTTGCTGTTGTGTGTACGCCAAAGGAAGACTTGGTGATCATTGAGATGATTAGATTTCCATGTCCCATTTGAGGATTTTGGTGGTTTTGTGCTGTCTTGCCTTGGTCAGAGAGTGGAAGGAGGGATGGAAGGAACAAAGAAGAACTTTCATGGTGCAGAAAGGGTTCAGGTGTTGTAGGACTTTATTTTCACTCTGATTTTATGAGCCTTACTAGCACATATTATGATTACAGTATATCAGGATTGACATTAAGTTCCCTCTTGGAAAGAACACTCTTCTTTGCTCAGACATCATTGTTACATAATGAATTTCACCACTATTTACCTATTTGGACAAGAAGTGCTTGACAAATGACCAATTTATCATTTCCTAGAACATATCTAGGTGGTACCTTTTAGCTGGATACGCCCCCAACTTGAAGCACAGTGCACTAGCTGCCTTGCAGTATTCTTATCAGACATTGCCTCCATATCCAGCCTTCACTCCTCCTTAATTTTCAAATAACTTAGTGAATAAAAGTGAAGAAAGGGAAATAGTCATGTCAGAATAAGACAGCCAGAGACAGATTTATCCCCAAAAGGCGTCAATTGGTCACTATCATGTAACTAGTGCCCCTACACCATTGTGCCATCCAGAAGAATGTGTCACCATTAGTCATGGCAACCAAATAATGTGTACAGCCCAAAGACCTGAACTGCAGAGGGTCTGCATTTAAGCATTAAGTTTTGTTGCACCATTGCTCTGTGGAGGATCCGTAAAGACCCTGCCTTGCCCCACAGGGCTGGGAACTGTGTTAAGAAAAAGGGAGTGGTTCACACCAGGAGCTACTCTAGTCCTGTTGTCAGGACCATTTTAATCTTCTTTTTTTCTTTCTCACTGTTAAAATAATAGCACAAGTGGTTTGGTAGTTCATACATGGATCCAGCTTATCTGAAGTTTCAAAGTCCAGGGGAGGATGTCTAGATTTTTAAAGATTTCATGAGTTTATTATTTTTACCAGTACAGCTGTTTACATAAAACTTGCTTTTATGTTTATAATTCCATGTTTGGCATCTTATATGCCACTAAACTAGCAATTATGAGCACTCAGTTTGTCTCCATCACTCTTTTCATAACACTTGCGTTGCTTGTTGAAAGGTTATCTTTGTACTCTTCTGCTTAGCCTTCCAAACCGATGTCAGGCATTATGCCTACTTAAGCTATTGAATTTTATGTAAAATGGCAGTAAGCATCAATGCTAGTTTTCACTCAGATTCCCAGTATACACAGAGCAAACAGTATTGCCTGGGTCCATTTCCAAGATCACAGCATTTCTCACGTAGCCTAAGGTATTAGGTCATTTCAATGATGACTACTGAGCCCTTCTCTACAGGGAAGCTCAGCCTGGACTTTTGTTATGTGGCCATCATTAAAATTCCTGCATTGAGTCAAGTAACAAGAAATGTAAGTAGGAAAGTGAAATCTTGACAAGCTTAATGGTCATTGAAGCTACTGTGATTTATTAGTTTGTCCCTTGAAATAAAAATTTTAAGTTGATTGTACTATTCAATAGCAACTGACATAATTTGTCTCAAATTTACTCAAATAGCAGTCAGGGCAGGACCTTCTGAAGACCCAGTATATGTGCTGTCTCCCAGATGCTGGTGGAAAAGAGCTTTGAACCAACACTTTCTGTTCTTAGGAAGAAATGCAAGGCGACACCTGTCTGCATCAGACAAGCTTGACCCAGTGCATGGCTTTATGATGAGTGACCTCTATGTGATGGTGTAGTTAGGCCCAGTAAATAATAATAAGCTTTGATATAAAGGAAATGGAGGGGTTTGCCAGTAAAGTAAGAAAGCAAGCAAATACAAATTTTTGAAAACTATTAATCTGTGTTATTCCAGAGTTGTCTGCAAATGAATCTTAACTTGGTGTGACTTTGAATTATTTTATTTTAGCCTACAGAAAGAGTGCAGATATTATCACATATTGTGTGCATGATTTGTTGTTTTGCACTTGATTTGTGAACATAGCTATGTGATATTTCTGCTTTCTGATTGGATGAGTCCTTAATTAGAAGTTTTCAGGAAATACTTGTGAACACTTAATGGATGTTGCATATTCATTAGAGTATGTGCTACTATATATTTGCACAACTATTTCTTATGTTATTTTTACCTACAAATAATTTGTAAATAACTGCTTAGTTGTTGCTTAAAGATAATATTTATTAAATGGGATATAGATTCACTGATTCACTAGGTATTTACATACATTCATCTAAACAGATTAAGAAAGGTAGCAGAGAAGCCACTTGCACTTGAATATTTTATCTTTAAATCCCAGTCGACAGGCTGATTTCAATTTGTCTTTCACAACATTACTGAGCATTCTAGTAAATTCATGTTCGGAGTTGTTTACTGCAATTCAGCCTTCCCTATTTTGATTTAATTTCATTCTTTTCCACAGTAAATGATTATTAAAAACTGAATTAACAAGCCTTGACTGTTTTGTGAGTTGTTTTCATGCTTTCCCTTAGTAATTGCTTTATATCATCTTTTTTTTTTTTTTGGTGAATCGCATACTGAGGTCCTTTCACTCTTTTCTTCTTTTTAATTTTTTTTTTGTTAAACTCCATTTGGTGACATTCTGGAAATGAATTGTTCTAAAATGAAAAACAAAAGATTTCGCCATGGCATTTCCATATCTTCGCGTTGTCTCTTCTGCATCTACAAAAGCATCTAAAGCAGCTTTTTTTTTTTTCGAATATATCATTGCTTCACATCTACATATACTAACATTTTCAATCTTTCAATATCACATCTTGGATTTTCATCTTTCAGTTGTTTTCTTTCATGATTTGTTTTCAATTTTTTTGATGGTCTTCCTTTAGTTATCTTCTGAAAATTTTGATCTTGGTATCCTTTGTGTTTTCTTTTTACTCTTGTGGCATTCACAATTTTTAATTTAGTATCACCTGTGTATTGCATTAGTGCATTGAGAGGTTTATGTTTGTTATAAAATGCTGTTATGAGAGGTTTGTACTTTCAGTGACTAGTGGATTTAAGTTTCTGCTTGAAACTATATTTCAGTGGAGTCACCATAGCTGCACTACGGCAACTGTAATATAAAACCCTCTCCTGACCATAAAAGTCTAGTAATGAACCTAGCTAGATGTAGAGTTTCATCATCGGGAGTTTACCTTTTTCATGTGTATAAAACATGGGATTAGCCTTTTTTGGCAGATTAAGGAATGCAGACGAATGACTATGCCAAATGGATTTCAGCAGGAAGCATCAGAGACTAGCTATTGCACCTGAATTGGTGTTGCTTCCTTTAGCTGATCACATTAAGACTTTAACATTTGTCACTCCTGGAATCAGGCCCAATTTTTCCATGTTTCTGTCCATGGTGGTGGTATTACATTTTCAGGTTAATAAGACACATGCTGCCAGGGAGGGGAGAGGATGCATCAGAAGAGTATGACCAGCAGACTGTGGGAGGCAATTCTCTCCATCTACTCTGCTCTTGTGATAGCACATCTGGAGTCCTGTCTTCAAGTTTGGAGTCCTCAGCACAGCAAGGGCATGGATCTGGTAGAGACAGTCAAGAGGAGGGCCATGATGATGATCAGAGGGTTGGAGCATTTCCCATGTGAGGTGAAATACTCAGGAAACACTTATGCCATTAAAAAAATAAGAGCTTTCTGATCCATCTTAATTCTAGTTGGATTCCTCTCTGAATGATAATGATAACAGGAACCTTAATTTTCTTATGGTGTTTCAGTCCTGACCGGGAAGTAGAAATGTGGAATATTGGAATATGATTTCTTGGTTGATGAATTCTGTTTTACATTTACTTATGGGAGATGGGTGTTAAAGATTGACCATTAAAGCTGTTCTTGTACTATACTGTGTTATTCATGAGTAACTGAATCATCTTAAATATCAAAAGCTGTTTTCAGGTTTCTTTTAATATTAGTTTATTGTCAGTCTATTTTATTTTTAAAAAAACCCCAAACCCTATAAAAATATCTGTCCTGTTATAAGAAACTAAACCATTGAAGATTTAGACAGTTTAAGGTTTCCACTAAAAAAGCCAAAACTACTGAAAAATGGTTCAACATCTTACTCACCATGTGAACAGAGAAATAAAGCAATAAAAATTATTCCCTATTATAAAGACTTACAATTGTGTTTAAGCTAGTTCCATTTGATACTGCATTGCTAAGAAAGTATTTTTTGAGACTGTCAGAATTTAAGATGTGAGTGAAGTCGTAGTGACAGTGATTTGAAATTTCCACTCTGGCATTTTGATTTTGATTAAAGGTTTGAGCTTTTAAAGCTAAAGTGCATGTTTTATATAACACAGTAGGGGCTCTATTGTCAAATGATCTGAGGAACCGTGAATCGACAGCTATCATCAAAATAGCACAAATCCACCAGGAAGATCTCCTAAAAGACTATAGGCTGTTATTATAGCACCTAGTGGAGTATAACATGTTATTTATTCTGCAGACATTTTTCTTACAGCCATCAGTCCCTTTGTAGCATAGGCTCTGTCTAAAGGAAACACGTGTAGTTTCTCTAGGGCATGTGAGTCCTGGTTGAAGAAAGTTCTTTAGTATTTCTTGTGCAAGGTAACAGTGGAGACGCATTTATTTTGTCATCATACCTCAGCAGCTTGCACACAGTATATTTTAGTACATGTATAATGTACTAAATGTTGTGTGATGGTTTGAGTCAAAACTCTCCCCCAAAACCCTCACAGTGTCCGAAACCCCCCCTTTCTTCCAACCCTCACCCCCCTGTACAAACCCAAGGGAGATAAGGCGAAGAAAAAGAAAGAGAGACTAAAAATGCTGTAGTGATTATATATAATGTATTAACACTAATATGCAGCTAAAATACAACATATACAATAATCAGAGAATAAGAGACCCCCCAGAACATCCCTTGCCCTGTAGGGAAGCAATCAGAGATCCCCAAAAAGAAAGAAACCCCCCTGCCACGAAAGAAAATTAAGAATCCAGAAAACAGATTAATATAAGCTAACAAGAGAAAATAAATCATCACACGCCTCAGATAGCAAAATCACCACTGGTATTCCATGCCGCTCCCACAGAGGCTCAGACTGGGAGACCAACATCGGTACCGGAGACAAGAGAGAGAGAGAGAAGATGGAGCCGGATCCGGAAAAGGAAGTGTCCCACCCCCAATTACACCCTTATTTACATAGAAAAAGTTGCATGGAATATTTGGGAGTTGTAGTTCTTCCTCAGCCACAACCTGGCTATTCTGAAGGGGCCAAAATCAAACCATGACATGCTGGTACAGGAATATAGCCTTCATGACATAACGGTTATTTCAGCACTGCATGTAGTCTCCCTATTTAGTATTGATGAGGGGCCATAGCTTTCAATCTTATGGAAAAGGGGTGTCAGGGAAGCACAGAAAAAAGATGTCTAAATGCCCCAGGGTTCCTCATGTCCTGGTCAGATACGCTGAACACCAGAAAACATAACCCAGTTCTCGCTGTGGTCAATTATTTTTAAAAGAGGGGTCAAACAGATCAGTGTAGTGAAGCAGCACTTTCTCAGTCCATTACTTGGCCCATACTAAAAAGTTAAAAATAGGTGAGAATGTAATCTTTCTGCTTTTATTTCAAATAAGGTATACCCTGACATTTACAAGCTGAGTCTGGCTCATCCAAATTGTAATGAGGTAGTATTTAGGTACCTCCTCCTTGGTGGCACTCCAGTTTACAGTTCCTTGTCTTTTGAAGGAAGATAACCAAAGTTAACATGACAAGCACATCTCATGCTCAGCAAACAAAATGATTCACAAAGCAATCTTTTTCTGGGTTTTCTTTGTCCCTCTTTTCTAACCTTCTTCAACGGTCTTGGTAATTAGGAAATATTTCCTGCTTTGTCAGTTCAGATTTATTTGTTCTCCGCTAGTATCCCCCACATGGCTGGAATATAAATCATTTGCTGGAAAAAAAGAAAAGCGATGAAGAAGAGGGTGATTAATGACTTAACATTTTATTTTGCCAGATAAAACAAGAGGGGTTTCACTCAGTTTGCCTCCAGATAGTGTTTTATATTCATTTTGCAGCACAGTTAGAACTCAATTGTATCAAAAGTGAAAATTCATAAACCTACAGCAGTCTGCATGATGTGTGATGAATGATTGATTGCATACAGCCAGAAAACTCCTGAAAAGATAAACTAATTCTGTGATGAACAACGCATTTCATACTCAATTAATTATAGAGTACATTTTGTTTCAAAATATTAAATGCCTAGAACAGTCTTCTGCCTGCAAGCATCTGGGCTTTGTAATGAGACAAAAGTCTTGGTTTCAATCAGCTGTCTGTATGAGAGTTTGGAATGACTTATGTCTGAATTAAAGAGAGGTTTAGGGCAGTGATTTCCTGGCAGGAAATTAATAATGAGCTAAATTAGAACATGCCTAGAGATGATTTAAACAACTTAGCTAGCATTGTCTGTGACAGGCTGTCAATTTTTTTCCCCAGTTCTACTATTGTCTAGTAAATAATTGAAATCATTAAAATGTTAGTAGTGCACTGAGCTTCATCTTGCAAAACTAGACTCATTCATATCATATTTCAAGGAAATTTTTATGGAAAAGTAAAAAATGCAAAAGGAAGTTCCAACCTGGTGATTCTATGATTCTATGATATGGTTCTATAATTGTATTGGAATAGAAGACAGGAGATCTGAAGAGCATGATCTTGTAAAGCACAGGGTGTTGTGGTTGAGGATGACAAAACATAGGCCTGGTGTTCCTGACTGAGACAGCATTCAGAATTGCTTTGTATTTTGTCAGATAAATCCTAACACTAGAGCAGATTTGAGTCCTTTTCACACTGAGAAGGAAAAGAAGAATGAAGCAGAGGGAAATAGTTAATGTCCTTCAAAAATAGCATTGTACTCAATTACCTTTTACTCCCTTTAAATCAGTGTGCACCAAAGAGAATTAAAAATGGAAATAGAATTGGGGAGAGGCCTCTAAAGCTAAATATACAGATATTTGAGCTGGTCATAGTAACAAGCACTTTCTCTAAGCAAATTATCAGAAGGTTCAGTCTGCCTAGTCAGATTGTTTCATGTCAAGATAAATTATTTCTGAATGCTTTCTTATTTCAGGGTAAACCAAAACCAAAAATAATTTGTCTTACTTTCCAATTCTTAAAAATTAACATCAATTCTACAACCTCAGGGAACAAATCAAAGAGGGCATGAGTAGTTAAATGATGACCAGTGACACTAAACTCCCTGCTGTGGTCTGAGAGATCTTATTCAATACAAGTGACAAAACAGCCGAAGCTCATACTATTAAAGTGCCTTCTGATATATGGCTAATAATATGATTGAAAATCATTTCTGAAAAAAAAAATCCAAACAAAACCCAACCCAAACAAACCCCCCACTGCAAGCAATTTCACCAGGAAGTCAGAAAAATTATTCCTATCAGCTTCACAGTAGAACAGGAACTGTTTCCTGCCTTGGAAGCTCCTAAAACAATAAATTGTTGCATTTTCTCTTTCCAAAGACTGAGTGAACTTCTAGCTGGGGCAGCTTCACATAACATGGGGTCTTCAGAAGTACTGCAGCAATTCACTGCCCTGTTCTGTCCTTGCAAGTGTTTGAGTAGAAATATAACTCTCAGGAGAAACTAGAACTGTGGCAGCATGCCAGAGCATGTCCAAAGAAGAAAGGTTCCCTACAGACCTCACTTGGCAGGTAGTGCTCATAACTCATTTACTTTAGAATTGAATTTAGATCCCCAGCGCTGCTTATTTTTTGTACATGAATGGATCCCATAGGTTTTAAACAGAAAAACTTTTGCATCTCAGAGGAATACACAAGATAATATAATGCTAGTCACTTCCCTCCAAGAAAAAGATATTGACTAAATATTTATTAAAATTATTACTTTGCAGAAAACAGTTTTGCTTTCAGTGTGATCTGATGGAACACTTTTCACTGAAATATCCTAAAACTCATATTTCCATTAAGGTCAGTAGAGTCTGGTCAGAAATAGAACATATACAGTGTTGAGTTTCCAGACTTGTTCGTTCATAGAAGCTTAGATTGCAGGAGCTAATTTTCCAAGCATCATCGTCTTTCAGAGAATGAGAAACACAAGTATGTATTGGAGGGAAAGTTGTAGGAAGGAGACAAACCCCAAGTTCAATATTACTATTGTTTTCTTTGTGGTCCAGTCTTCCATTTAGTGGTGTAATAAATGCACAGTTCTTTCACGGAGAACTAACACCACAGATAGATAACTAACACCACAGTAGGTAAAAGTAAATGGCTCTGTAAACACTGAAGTTCTATCTGAAAATTGAGGTGGAAATAGTAATGTAGAGCTAGAGGTAGAACCAAAGTATTCAAGTCTTTTTATTGTCTTGTTTACTGACATTCAGTTATATCTTAATGGTCTTATTGGGCTTAGGGTATTATTTACAGGCACTGTATTTTTAAGTTAAGTGAGGTTACTTAAAATGTGACTGCCTATTGTCTAGAAATACAAATTAAATAAATTCTACTTGTTTATTTTTTTCTTTTCCCATACTAAGGTAAAGATGTTTTGATACTTAATCTCTCTCAAAAGCATGTGCTTTATCTTAGCAGATAACTAAAAGTATTTCTACTCAGTTTTCTTTTTCTTTGTGGGAGAAAACAACAATAAACATCTTTTATAAAGTGCTTCGAAGTCAGCAAGTAGCACAGCAGTTTTATGGTGAGTACAATGAAAACTATTAGATCCAAAGTTCCAACACTGTTCACTGTTTTGTTCCTGCCTCTTTTTAAAGGGTAAGGGAACTAAGTGCATATACTACATCACAGTGTAACAAAGGAATGCAGCACGACATTGAGATTAAAGGCCCCTTTTCTATGTGAAGTGGATCCAGTAGGTTTTGCATACTATCTTTGTTTGAAGATGGCATCCTCTGGTGCTGAAGGCTAACAATAGTTCAGCTGTGGGTTTTCATAAACCTGCCATACTGGGTGTGTTTATCAAGACGGTGTTTCAGACAACAGGAGTGAAAAAGGAAGTGAAGTGTAACTATACCAATTGCACAATCCTCCAGAAAGTACACGTTACAATTTACAATGGTCTCAATTTCCAAGTACATCTGATATGCTATAAAAATCTAGGTTAGAAAGCAATTAAGTCAACAAGTGTTAGGGTATGGACGTACCTACTGTAACAAGTAAATTCTTAAAAATTTCAAGGCACAAAGGATGGCAGGGGATTCTTGTTGCCAGTGTCTTACGATTTAGCAGCTTGGCATCTCATTTGCAATGTGAGTACTGACTCAGATTTGCAGACATTCAGGGCATCCCAGTGACCACTTCAATATTAGTTGTACTCACAGGCCTGCAGTACCTGTGCACAGCAGTTTCTGTTCACTTTTGCGAGTACTTCAATCTTTGCTATTTAGGGCAGTCTGCATGTTTTTTCAGAAGGCTGGTTTTCAATTACCTTCCAAATACTGCCAGAGATTGAAAACATGGATTAGCTAGACAAATGATTCAAAGCTAATTAGTTAAAAATAGATTCTCTTTTTCCAAATACTCTTTTTGTCCCCTTCAGCTATTTAGCACTTTATAATGAGCAGAATTACACTAGTAGGCTACCTTTTAAATATATTTTATTCTTAAAAAAATCAATAAAGACCTTTTAACAAAACTCAATAGTCAACACCCATGACTTACACAGGTGACTAATTCAATACAATCAACATAGCAAGCAATTTTAATTCTACAAGTGAACACAAATTGTTGCTGTTTACTAGAGCACTTTTAATAGAAGTTCATCCATGAAAATTACAGACTATCATTATAATTTTTATTTTTGCTTATGTAAACCTTTCAGAGAATGCTTTCTGCATTTACTAGAACAGGCCCTGTTAGAATACAAATTACTCTTGAAAACGGAATAAATCATTCCTAAAGCATTTATTAAGCAGAGACATAAATTTCAGTTGATACAGCAGCATGGTTACAAGAAGATCAGCTGTGTAACAAGATACATACAGAGCTAGTTTGCAAGCCAAGAAATACTATATAAACTTTGCAAGCACTGATCCATTAAATGAGCTCTCCTACACATGATTTCAGGCATGGGTTAGGAGCAACACTATAGACTTGATTCAATTACCAAGACAGTAAGGAAAAAATAGAATTAAAACAGAAAATAACATTGAAGTCATGGTAAAGCAAAGGCAGGATATCTTCGAGAGAAATGGCCCTTGGACTTAAATTCATATTTTTGGGAGTGGTTTGAGAAAGTTTAAACGTGTTACATTGTATGAGGGCCTTTAGTGGTCGATTGGGGGGATGATGGAACCTATTAGGAAGTAATGAAGAGGTATTAGTCCCAGAAAGGTTATTCAGTCTAATTTTTCCAAGACATTGCTGTGGACCCAATATTTAAGTATTGAAATCAGATGATGGGGATCTTGGAGAGGGAGGGGAGAAGAAAGGAGGGGGTCTTAAATTGTTGGTAGAAACTGTAGGAACTTGGCACAAGCAAACTCTTTGGACTAAAACTGTGGTTATGGAAATTATTCCTTTGAATTTGGAGAAAGTGTGCTGCTAAATCATTCACTGAAACAAAAATATTTTTGCCACATGCTCCTAAGAAAAAGTTTCTGAAATCTGCAAATAACTAAAACTTGGGTTTTGCAATAGAGAGTTCAATTTTGTAAACACTAAGGTTTATTATTGGCATAACTCAAGTTTTTTTTCAATTCTTCTCTTTATCCTTTGTTAATGTGTGATTTAGGGTTTATGGCCCTGAAAATTCTCTTAATAAATTATAACATGCTATGCTGAAAGAAAAGGAAACCCAAAGTTTCCATATAATTAAGAGAAACCTTTTTGTATAAGATTTACACAGATCACAACTTACCAATAAATATGAGTTTAACATATGTGGGAAATGCAATATTTTTTGCTACTTAATCATATTCACTTTCCTTCTAGGAAGTGTCTGAAAAATATGCCAGATTTGCAATCAGATTACAGTTTTGAAATTGTCATGAAGATGGATTAGATTTGTTGTACCATTTACTATTCTCATTACAATTATCATCACAAGAATGAATTCATAATATGTCATTTACTATCCATTACAGACATTGTCATTGTATAATGTGAAATGAGTATTAAAATGCTTCACACATCCAGCACGACATGACAGTACTGTAAATCAGACCATTCTGACCTTTCAGTGTTCAGCTATTTGATATGTTGGTCAGCCCTGTTCCCTGCTTACTTTCAATTGGTTGAATGTGCTGTTGGAAAACCTTTGCCTTCATTTGAGGTATTAAGCTTACAATAGGCTTGAAGTGGAATTAAGATGTCAAGAGCTGGCAGACCATATGTTAAAGTCTTTATCAAGTCATGTGTTCCTGTTAGCATGTATATTTGGAAATATTAAACAGGAGACAGAATACTAGGCTAAAAAGGATAGAGACTTAAAAGTAACTTACCAGAAAGAATTAAGAACATGATAAATTCCTGTAAATGCCCATGCTGACACTCACCTTTAATAAAAAAACAATCAATCACATTCACCTTGCAAAACTAATAAGAACATAAAAGAGAAAACAGTCAAAATGGTATCAAGAATAGCCACTACATAAAAAATATGTTTGCCCACTCTATGTTATATTTTGGTGACTATCTTACCACACAAAGTAATTACATTCTCAATAGCAAACATAAGATATTACCAAAAACCTAATTACCCTTTGCATATCTTTTCTCCTCCTTTTCCTTTCTGCCCCAGATAAAGCCACACATTTTGATCTGTAATGTTAGTAATAAAACAGCTTTGCAAGGTGTAAAGAGGATTTTGTTACACAAAAAGAGGTATGGGACATCTTTCCTCTTCTTTCAAAGATACCTATTTTACCATGGCTTAGTATATGCTAATCTGTAATGAAGAGCACTAACCAGTGGGGGGAGTAGTGTAGTAGATGATTAAACATGGGTTCCTCTACATTTGGGAAATAATAGTTAAAAATTAAAATTACTGTTTTTAAGGTGCAATAGAGTAACTGAGTAAATGTCAAACACTCTCTACTGCTTAGCCAAAATGTTCAAAAATAATAGGAAATTCAGGGGTTTGCCTGGAAGGCGAAATTATTTTCAAGAATTAATTGATTCACCCTTTCAAAAGCTCTCACTTAAGACATCTAAACTTAGGCATCCTACCTTTTTTTCAACTTATGTTATCTATATTAAATCTTAGGTCTATTAAAGCTACTTCAATATTTTTTCTTTTAAAGTTCAAAATAAAAACCTAAAACTAATAAAATAAAAAAAGTGTTAGAAGAGAGGTACTCTTAGTATTTGATGATGGCTGAAAAACTGAAGGTTTAAGTGAGTGAGCAGAGAATGAAGAAGAAAAGAAAATATATAGATGCATGAAACAGATGTTGGTGAAAATCCTGACAGATTTTTGCCTGTACAGAATGTCTTTCAGTAGAATTAGTCATTCACCTAAACAGGATGAAGAAAAATATCAGTAGATTTGTGCAATTATAGTATGCATCAAAAGCCTTTGAGGGTGAATATGTGGAAATATGAATAGTAAAAAGAATTGGAAAATCATTGAAAAGACTTAAACAGCCTTATACAGGAAAATGGATTGGAAAAGCAGGCAAATTAAGTGAAATTTTTGAATTTGATAAAACATTTAAAGCCTGCTAATTATAAACTATTGGTCACTTTTCTTACTCTAAAACCTCTCTCCTGCTTGACACTGTCTCAGGATTATAAAAGATTATAGGTTCACTCTGGCAAAATCCTAGTTGGCAAAGGAAGAATTCAAAAGGAGGATATTAAGTGTAACAAACAGCCTGATTCCTGTTTAAGGAAAGTTTAATGCTTTTGAAGCTGGGAAACTCTTAAAACTATATTGTGCTCAAGCACTTACATACTTAAATACAATCTCAATTAAGTCTGCCTGCCTTTCTGTAACTTACATCATATTTATAACAGCAAGTTTATCATACCTAGAAAGTTGGCATAATTCTGAACAGTAGCTACAAGAAAATATTTAGCTTCTAGTTTCCTTCCTCCTCAATTGTGATTTTAAAATAGCCCTCTGGTTGTGTCATATTTTGTCCTCCTTCTCCTTTGCCAAGTTATCACAGGTTTGGGTTTTTTTAGGGGGGAGGTTTGGCTTGACTTTTTTTTTTTATTCCCCAAAAGCTGATATTTAGAGGTTAATGGGGGGAAATATGGGGGAAAATAATGGATTTAGAGAGTTTACACTATCCTGTACTATAGAAGCAGTCTAGATGATGCTGTTAAAGTGGAAACAAGTGATTCTTCATAACATTAACTTTACCTGGAAATGCAAAACTTGATGAATTAAGTGTTCTTCTTTAGAACTGCTCCAGCTGTTGGATGCTAGAAGTCTCTGTGGTAAAAACAATGAGTAAGCCAATTGTTAATGTAACCTAGGAAAAGAAAGGAATGCTCAAAGTTTGGCTTCTCTACCTATAATGCAGAATAATTTTGTTTTTATGAAGTAGGAAGCAGTAATTAAGGTCCATTTCCTCCTGCTGGTTCAAGATATCTCCTGGGTCCCTGACATTTCTTAATTTCTCTATAAATGAGGCCCTGATCTTGCAAATGGTGAAGGCCCGCATTTTCCACGGTTTTTATTTTTATAATTTCTGCCTTGTAAAGACATCTTACAGGTCTCACTGTTTTCATTTCTGTTGGGAAGAGGGGTAGTGTGTATGGAAAAGTTTAGGTTGAAAACTGCAGAAGCTTATTAATTGTGGCATATTTGGATACTTTTCTTACCAAGTCAACATTTTTTGTAGTTTTATCTCAGAATCAGAGCAGGGAGTAATTTGAGTTGGAATAGACCTTTAAAGGTAATCTAGTCCAACCCCACAGACTGACATTCCAAACACTCAAACTCACTGTGTTATATCCAAGTGTGTAGCAAAGGTCTGAAGAGGACCTACTTGAGGTAAATTACTTGTTATGATGTACTGTATTATAACCAGCATTTTACTGTGCCATCTAAGAATTTCTAAAAGTATTTTCTTACATGAATTAGTTCACTGTTACTGGTACGCAGGGCATAAAAATTAATTGTCCTAAATAAATTCATTTCTCACTGACACGTCATTAGTTTCTGACTTTCCTTTAGAACAAAGCTGATGTGCTGTAAATCAGTCTCAGTCTGCATATTGCTTCCATCTTTAATTACAGTTATTTAAAGACCAATATCTCTCTTGCAGGAAGGAAAAAAACTAAAAACTTTCACTTTACACAAGGACAAATTAGACTAAAAAGAAACTTTTTACATAGTTTAAATTCAGCTGTCTTATTTGTAAATATTGATTGTGAATTATCTAATCAAATGTTTTTTAATTAAAACCATGCACTAAGTTTATCACAAAGAAATTGCAGAACTGGGTTCCCTCACTGGGCAGTTTTTTAAATTGTTCTTAATACCAGCGCTTCCATTTTGTGGACACCGAACAAGAACCAATCCTATTGGAGTGAACTGTCTCAAAGATAAAAATTACTTATAGACTAACATTTAAGTTCAGGATATTTGTAAGAGAACTAGATTAATATTTTGGGTTTGATCAAAATGAGAACTGTATTTGCCTTCATAGAGTTGTATATGGCCTCCATTATAACAATAACCATGGCAAATTCAAATGAAAGCTCTTTGGGTTTTGCTGACCTAAAGTACAGGAGAACTCAAAAAAACTCTAAAATGCTTTTTATTCAAATTGATTGTGGCTGAATTCAGGAGCTAATTCTGGTTGCAGGGTGATCGTATTGAGTAACAATGGAGATGGTGCATTATTCTAGCCTATATTCTATAGTCTATGTCATCTTGTGTTGGTCCCCCAGTGGAAATAGTTTCCCATTTATCCTGCTTATCACTGTGTACTTAAAGTATTATCCTAAACCATGTTGGTACTCTCTGTAACCCAATTGGTCCTGATCTTATATAGCCTTGAAAGGAAGGAGGAGTGTATATTGACATTTCAGATTATTCTGTGTTACAGTATTAAAAGCCAAAGGAATGGATCACTCACTCACTTTTTGTTGAGCAATGAGATTAGTATCTCGTCTCTGGTTCCAATGTCACGGTTTAGTGGGACAAAATTTTCTCTGCATCTCCCACAAAAGTTATTTTCCTGGTATGTTTTATGAGCAGGATAACTCAAAAGCTGGATCAGTGATGAATTTTCAAGGCTGTGAATTTGAATTAGGCCAATAAAAAATGTAACTGAAATTGTTGTGCACTCCTGCAAGAAGCTCGTACCTCAGCATGGATGAAGTAAGATTACTGATGAGTGGGACAAGCTATTAGTTCTAGAAATAACAGCGACACAGAGACAGTCGGGCCTGTAGCAACATAAGTGTTGTTCAGCTACAAAGAGTGTCAGTTACCTGGAAACCTACTAACACAAACACACCTTGTTAGCATTGGAAAAAGATCTAGAAGGATCCATTCCATTATATTAAGATCACTAAAACAGCAAAATTGTGTATTTTACAGGATGACAAATAAAAGTAATAAAAAAGAAATATTAAGAACAGCTTTGTTTTACAGCAAGTTATGGAAGTGTTGAATTACAAGACAAGAAATGCAGATGAATCTGAAACATATTAAACAGCTCCAAGGAAGAAGTTCACTTTGGTAACAACATAATAGAAACTGACCTAAATGATATTGTGTGGTGTGAGAGGCTGCTCAGCCGTGTAAGAGAGATGCAGGTGAAAAGGTGGCGGAGCAGAAGGAAACTTTAAGTGAGGAGGCAGAGGATTCAGAAATGAATGACTGAAACAGGTTTGTCAGAATAATTTTCTTTGCTTTTTAGTATGCCTTCTCCATTCTTTAGGGCTTCCTCTGAAAAGAATTGTACTGCTGAGAGTGCTGCACTCCCATTGCAAGCTATGATGAAAGGGCAGAGGATCAAACCGAGGAGGTGACAAGTCATTACCCTTATTCTGGAAGAGAATTCATTTCAGAAGTGACAGCTTTACTATACACAAAGTTGCGGAATAATTTTTTTCCCTACTTAAACAATGTTTCCTTCTTTAAATGGTGACATATTTCTACCATTCAAAGAATAAAGAGATACATACCTGCCAAAAACAAATCATAGCTGCTGTCAAAGGCTTCTCCCTCAAATGCCTTCATGTCAAGTACATTCAGCGCTCAAATGCATGACACGGCATGAACCTTTGATGTGCATTAAATTGCACTGGAGTGGAAAGGCCTTGTGCTGGAAAGGGAATCTGCAGCCATGCTTCAAATTACTCTTCTGTCCATACCTTTAAGAAATGGTGACTTGAGAACATACATTTTTATACCTATATTGTCAATGAAAATTTAGATTTTAATGTTAGATTAATATTTAGATATTATTGCCTGAGTTGCTATTCAACTCTGAAAAAGAAACCATAAATAGAAGAAAAAATCGGTAAACTGGAATGTTTAAAAGACCAAAGGCTTAGAAAAAAATCACAAGGAACTACTTTGTGATGTTAGTAATATTTGTTGCAGCTTAACACAGCATTTCCAAAACCTCGCTTGAAGATAATCTCCTCCTGTTTCGTATGCTTTCTTGTACAGTACAGGGTACTCAAAGAAAATTGGGATTTTGTTTACTTTTCCTGGCTTTGTGACTCTCACCCCTATTGACCCTTCAGGCATAGGCTTCGTACAGCAGAGAACATTTTTAAGAATATCTTGTGTGACTCAAGGTATTCTCCTGACATAAAATAATATCAGTCAATTATTTCTTCTTGCTGCCATCTTTTCCTAGAACTCCCAGCCTTTGTTGCAGAGAACCACAACATTTCAGATAAGTAATATTAAAATTACAGCCAAGAATAGTTTTGTATATCCTGAGAATATGCAGGGTCCTGGGGCGAATATGCACCTACATGCAAAATGAATCTGCAAATTATATGAACAAGTCATTTAGAAAAAACAGGATGAATATCCAATGTATTTTTTATTTTATTTATAACTTAGAAGCCTTGAGCCAAGCTAAGTTAATTATGCAAATAGTACAACAAGATGTTTTTTCTTCTGCTGGTTAATTTTCCTCAATGCTTCAGGTCAATAAACAGTTTTAGTTGGTTTGGGGTTTTTTTGTTTTTGTTTTTTACATTCTTATACATTAATATCTTTTATTTAGTTATTGTTTCCTAAGGTCTGACAGATACTCCAGAGGTCTTAACGTACTGCACCTGTACTGTTCTTTTCTTAGCTATATTGTCGTATTACAGCAAGCTAATAAAAGAATTTCTTAATTCTCCTTGTCCAGCCACAAAATCAGTGGGCCCTGGCTGTTAATTAAAAAATTCAGTATTTATAAAGGGTTTCCTTGCATTATTTAGAAATATTTTGCTAAACTAAACTTACATAATTTTAAAAACAGTTATCAAGTTCAGTACCTATCCCTTTGTGTTTTATTCTCAGAATATTTTTGACATGACTGTCCTGGGATGAAAATAGTTCTGTTTTTGTAAAGGTATTAGCAAAACTTTAAAAATGACTGAACAGACAGAAAAAGCTTGTATTGTTGTTTGCTCCTCATTTTTATTGAAGTGGGTCTTCCTCTATAATGGATGCAGAGCTATGAACAGACCTTTCCCAAAAGACTTTCAACGCTCAAAAAAATACAATCCCAGAACCTCATGGAGAAAATGTTGATGTTTGGAGTACGTACCCTACCTCTCCCCAGAACATTTTGGCCAGGTGCCCTTGAGCAGACTGTCAGCAGTTGTGACAGAGAAGTTTTAACACAAACTAGAGCAGTGCTGCCTCTATTCTACAGCCAACTCAATCATCTGAGGCCATGGAGAGGTAGGTGAGGCAAGTTTCCTCACTTCCTCCTGTCTAGGTCATTACAGATACTGCTTCTGTCTTCATGTCATGCCATTTTAGTAGGGTGCGTAACATGAAATAATACAGAAAGACATATTGGTAACAGCAATAATTTCAGGGAGGTCCCCCTTCTCCAAGATCAAGTTCTGTCTGCTTAGAGAGCAGTTATTGCATTAGCAAAAGGAATGCACTAACCAGTTGTGTTCACTGAAATATGAGAGGCAATATAAGTAGATACTGAGGAAAATCCCACGTTTTCCCTTTGTTTTGCGAGACACTAAAATTCCTTAATTTGGCTTTGCCATTAAGAAAGTGACAGTTGAGGATTGCTGTCTTTGTAAAGTGGGATAGTTAAAAATGTTGATGAAAGATCATTTAATGTATCTTACTGAGTTCAGGTTGCCTGTTCAGAAAAGCATTTCTCCTTAAAGAATCTCCACTGTTCCTGTTCAGGGTCACTGCTAAATTGGAGCAGGCTGTTCATTGATCTGTGAACACTGAGAAGCACAGTCCTATGCATATTGCCTTGTTTAGTACTATGAATACACCTACACACTCTACAACACATAAAAAGATAAAAAAGTTCAAATTAACATGGAATGGAGATACTGATTTACACAGGACAAGGAAATACGTCTTGAGTCTTTAAGTTGTGCCTGCTTTACACTATGCCTGCAGCAAAAATACTGTTTGAAAATGAGCTGATGACAAAGTTTCATTTGCCGGCAGCTACATATATGCAGATATTTCCATATGAACACGAACCTATGCCTGAGTTAAATATCACAGATAGATTTTGAGCTTGCAGACCACTTGAGGAAGAAGATAAATGTTAAAGATGTTCTTGAAGTTACAGGATTAAACCATGAGCGCACATGCACTGAAACAAATATTCCCCAAAACATTTTACAGTGAGCTTTGTGATGATGTGTAGAACAACTTGAGAATGGAAAAATACTATACTGAATACTTAGGATTCTGGCTATATTTTGTATGTTTCATTTTGAGTTTTAGGTCTACCTCACTGAGAAACCAAGTTCCTATCTACCCTTAGGAAAAATCAGTCTGTTTTCTAAGCTTTTAACATCATTTAAATGTATACTTGAAGCTTATTGTAGATTTTTCTAGGGGAAGACAAGTTAATAATAGCTACAAATTTCTATATTGCTGATGGTAGTCTAAAAAAGTAAGTTTAAGCAAAAAAACTTTAGACAGTTTTTAATCTTAATTCTTGTGCTAGAAGCTGAACAATATGAACTGTCTCAGGCTTAGAAAAGCAAAACAAATAACAAATGCATACAGCAGTTTCAGATTTTGCCCTAAATTTTTGTTCTATAAACCAACAGGTTTGCAAGAGAGATTTTTGCTGAAGATATCTTAACTGTAAGGTTTTATGTCCTTTTTACCTTCTATAGGACCCTAACATTGTATAGGGGTCACAACACTTTCTACATAGATCTTTGATGGGTGCTGTTTCCTCAAAGAGCTGATAGGGGATTGCACTATGCTTTTCGGGTACACAAATGGTGCCTTAAAGCCATCTTGTGAGGCACAAAGTCACATTTTCTTTGTCTTTATCTTAACTTCCTAGCCTCAGGCTGCAAGACAAGCACTTACTCATCAGTGCATTAAGCGCTGTGATTCCTCAGGCACATCTTTGACATCTATGTCCAACCAGGATGGGATCATTAACTATAGAAAAACTTCATGGTTTGGGTTTTTTGTCCAATATTGCTGTTTGTCTGTGCTCATCACAAAAGCTGCCTTAGAGATGGATGCCCAATGGCAGAGCACATGTGGCATCAGTATGATCCAGCAACTAACAGCAGCCTGAAGTAGCTGAGGGAAATACCTAGTAGCTGAATGTCCCAAAGAATTTTTTTCCTCTCTCAGACTGCTTCTTGTGTCTCACTCAGAGTATGAAAATGCAGTAAGAACAATTGATGCCAAATGCCAGCTAATAGTAAAAGTAAATGTGATACAGTAAATTACACTGAAAAAGTTCTGTCCAGGAAGAAAACAACCCAGTCTTCTTCAGTCTGGAGTACTCTGTTCAAAAGACAATTTTCTGCTCTTAACTGATGAATGCCATAATTCTTTCAGTCAAAAAGTTGCCTGGGCCAAAACTAGATTGGGACCCGGATCCAATGCAGATTTCTTGCCAAATGGCTTTTTAATCATTTTCTAGCTTGGAAAACTGGTTTAGAAGAAGATTCCTAAAACTCTGTTAAGAACAGTCATAAGACAGCAGTGATACTTAGTCTGGATAGCAGTCTTATGTAGTCCAACTTAAAAAAAAACAAGACTGTGCATATAGCTCTTTTTAGTAAACAAACTATGAAAATCAACTACGTTCACCTTCAAAATAGTTCTCTTCTGAGTTGACATAGCTGCATGTGGTGCTGCCCATACTCAAAGCAATTCCATGGGTTATTTTCTGAAAGGCTCTTAAGGATCTCCATCATTTTTGCTTTCACATCTTCTACTGACAAAAAATGGGTTCCTTTGAGCCCACTTGATCTTTGGGATCTAGTCACCATAACCCTCAGACAATAACTGTCCATCAGAGATTTCTTAAGTTTCACAAGAAATTTAGCATTAACTTGCTGTTCACTCTTGCACAACAACAATTCCTTTCCAAGGGTAAGAAAATATCTGTTTTTGAACATGTGTCCACTCGTCCTGAGTGAAGTGATCAAGTTGAGCCTTGTCTCAATGTGACAGGTTAATAGTGGTAGATTTCCACACATAGTGAGTGGGTAGCCCTACATTTTTCCCTCAGTACACATTATATTAAGTCAAATAATTAATTTATTTCATTTAACTTGACACTTTATTAAAGTCAGCATATTTTTAACCAGTTTAAGGAATTTTTATATTCTCTTTCAAAAATATAAAAATGGGTTTTTAAAAATCATTGATCAGGATTGAGACTTCCAGGTACAGATTTAGAAGATTTTGATCTGAACCTTTCTTATCAAGAGTCATCCTTCTATTTGATTTCAAGGAACATCATCTGTCTAAATGCCAAATTAGTGATAAACAAGCTAATTAAATTCATTAGGCTTCAAGAGCCCTCTTTATTAGTTGTTACTTACCCATCAGTGAACTGCTACAGAAAAAGGATCCATGATTGTGTTAATATGCTGTCAAATTATGTCATCCACTTTTTTTTTTAAGAGTTGCCTGCATAAAAAGCTGTTGTAAGAAAAGCAAATACTTGGTTTGGGTAAAATTTTTACAGCTTTGTTTAATCTCTATCATGGCTTGTTGATGCAACTTTTAACTAAGCAAGGTATAAAATACCAAAGGCGGTGCTAAATTAGAATCTTCTAATAACTAAATTTTTAAAACTATTAAATTAAACATGGCAAAGTTTCTTTCCTGAATGAATTAATGTTCATCCATGCAGAAAATTTTGAATGTAACATTATTTAAGCAATTTAAAAGTGAATTAAAGATTCATCTATTGTATCAGGTATCTGACTTCAGGCTAACATTTTAATCTCTGTCATTGTTATAATGTTTGCCATTCAAAAACTCTCAGAGATAAAGATGAAGGTTAATTCATGCAGAACGAAGATTCAGTTGCGTGTTGACAAGTATGGTTGGGTATCAGGGAAGTGTAAAGTATGCTAATGGAGTTATTGTTTACCTTAGCATATTAGACATCAGTTACAGTTATTTGAATAATTATTTTTAGATTATGCATTTCAAATTTATTTTTGATCCTTATGCTGTTTTCATAGCTGCTACACTGACCACAGAAGGACTGTGGTTTTCTACAGTTATAAGGTAACCCACAGACTTTATTAGAACAATTTGTAAATATTTTACCACAGCTGATTGACAAACAGTTTCCAGGGGACTTGGTGTAAAAAAATAATAGCTGTCACTCTTCAGCACTTTTCAGTTTACTAAATTATTGTCTTTCTCTGACATTTTTTCATCAGCAGACTTGCTTCATCTCCTGGCTAAACAGGTGCAATGTCTTCATCTAACCTATTCATGAATTTTAACTAGGAACAGTGAATTCATAATCAGATTGGTTACATCACATTCCAACATGCTGAATCAGACTGAGAAATACCCATAATGGTGATTTGTGTTAGTTAAAAAGATGTTTCTTCTTGGAATAGGAAAGCAAAAATTGTCCATAACATGACCAGAACATTCAATATGCATCAAATATGCTAAGAATATGTGACTAGCGTATATGCTTAAAACACAAATAAGCATATGCAGTATGTAACTGCATCAAAGAGTAGTCCCTACATCCACTGAGCTTGTTTCAAGAGGTTGGAAGCAGAATGCAAGAAATTTCTTCTTACGGAATAGCCTGCCCCAGGGAGGGCTTTTCTTTCTAATTCTCACAATTGGTAAGGTGCTCTTTGTAACACAAAGTCAATTTTATGCTGAAAACAGTAATTCCATAGCTTTGTATGTTCACAAAGCCCCTACAAATTGCTGACCTTTCCAAACTTTGCACAGACCTAGAGCACCCTGGGCAGTGTGATCCATGAACTAGCTGCAGTGTAGTTATTTTGTTGTATCTTAGCAATACTTCATAGCAGACATTCACTTCTCCCAGGTTTGTCTTATTTAGATGCTTTTTTTTTCTAAATAAAACAGTGCATTTTTGAAGGAGCAAAGAAATAGACTTTAAAATTAAATCTCAGTACGCAGTTGTTTCCTTTCCCTTGCCTAATGCAGAAGTGTTCTGTCCCTTACACAAGTGCTGGCAAGCCTGTTTCTCTACTATTCTGTAACTTTCAACAGAAAGTATCCAGTTCTCCTAAGAACTGAATGTAATGATTGTAATTCTGCTTACTTTAATTACATGACCAGGTTAGGAAAACAATTAGTCATTCCCCTTAGTGATAACTGCAGGCAAATTTTATTGAGTAATTTTACATTAATACATAATGTTTGGCACATTCTGAACTGTCAGAACCTGTTTTAAAAGTTCATATGTAGCAAATAGGTCCCTTTCATTTCATCATGAGGGAGAAAGAACAAGAATTATGTATTAGTCCACAATATGGGGAACAAGGAATTAAGTTAAAATTTCATAGAACTGTCTTGATTCCCTGCCAACATTTTATGCCAGTAATTCTGCCATTAACTTATAGATATCAGTGAAATCAGATGATACAGACATTGCTTAGCAGAACAGCCAGTCTGCAGTGTTGTGAGTAATCAGAAAGCCCCAACATTTGATTATGAAATCATTATAAATATGCTAAAATTATTTATTTCAGAGTTTTTCAGTAATGAAACATCACAAACTAGCTGAATTTCAGAGGGTAGAGAATTATATGGAGCAGAAGCTACAGGGATGATTGATTGTTACCAGTAATTACAAGTTCTGACTAAACATTTTCAGATTCCTAGTGTTAATGTTTTTTGTTTCCAGGTGATTTTATTTTAATCGTCTTGAACAAAAAAATGGTACAACATAGAACAATAACAACAGGGAAAAAAACCCCAGACCTTCTTAGAAAGGTCCAATCTGTCTTTTTTTTAATGTTTGGCTATACTTAAAGAAAAACTTTGATTACTGATTGCTCATGCTACATACCGCTGGCAGGATGAAAGGTCACTGAAGTTTTCCTACTTTCTCTTGAGTGCTTCTCTATAACAGTCCTAATTTACAGAGGGAAATGTAAGCAGTTATTCTTAATATTTACTCTTCTGACCTCACTCAAAATGAGTTCTGAATGCTTTCCACATGGCTGAAAGTGGACTTAAAAATGAAGAGGTTAACACCTTTATTTTCAGCATTGGAGAAATCGCTATCCAGAAAATCTCTTCTGGGGGGCTAGAGGATGAGTATCATCATTTTCATAGAATCATAGAATCACCAAGTTGGAAGAGACCCACCAGATCATCGAATCCAACCATTCCTATCAAACACTAAGCCATGTCCCTCAGGACCTCGTCTACTCGTGCCTTAAACACCTCCAGGGAAGGCAAATCAACCACCTCCCTGGGCAGCCTATTCCAATGCCCAGTGACCCTTTCCATAAAAAACTTCCTCCTGATGTCTAACCTAAATCTCCCCTGGTGGAGCTTGAGGCCATTCCCTCTTGTCCTGTCCCCTGTCACTTGGGAGAAGAGGCCAGCTCCCTCCTCTCCACAACCTCCCTTCAGGTAGTTGTAGAGAGCAATGAGGTCTCCCCTCAGCCTCCTCTTCTCCAGGCTAAACACCCCCAGCTCTCTCAGCCATTCCTCATAAGGCCTGTTCTCCAGCCCCTTCACCAGCTTTGCTGCTCTTCTCTGGACTCTCTCCAGAGCCTCAACATCCTTCTTGTGGTGAGGGGACCAGAACTGCACACAGGATTCAAGGAGCGGTCTCACCAGTGCTGAGTACAGAGGAAAAACAACCTCCCTGGACCTGCTGGTAAAATTTTGGTAAAATCTCCTTTTTCTCCCATTTGCTATATGAGTCCCTGGTCATAAGAATATAGGAGAGAAATGTACAACTATCAAAAAGAGAGTAAGGTATGTAATTCATAGTTGTGATGACACAGGTAATCTCTATCCACATTCGGAACACAAGAAAACTATTGGCCCAAGGAGGAAACCACCCACAGCAGAAAGACCTTGTAACACACCTGTAAGTTAAGAGGAACTCCATCAGATTTTTGTAATTTTATTTTATGATACCATATAAATATTGTAGAGATATCTATATGTGTGGTTAGAAAACAGCAGCAATAAAAGCAATGTGTGTTTGGAATAGTTACTTAAAACATAAAATATATCTAATATAGAAACCAAGAGGAATTTTTTCATCTCTCAACTTAGACAATCTAGTAAACTAATAACTTGCATGGGAGTTAGGAATCAGAACATAGACATATAATATGAATACACTATGCAAATAGCTGAAGCCAGCCACTGAACCCAAATATAAGTACACAAATAAATTTTAATTGATTCAGAAAGTACTGAATTAAAAAAATAAATCTTGGAAGTTTAGAAAATTTATAAACAAATAAACTGGTTTAGTATGAAACATTTATTAAGGCGTGTTTAAGAAAAGCAAAAGAAAGAAAAGACTGCATAATTAGAGAAGATATGGTGTTAGCCAGCCAACATTGCTTGATCTAGTTCATACAATTACATTTTCTTAGAGAAGAAGAGAGCTAGTGAGGAATGCAACTGTTTTCTTGTAACATAGTGTCTTAAAGCAAGCTGTATATTAAACTTGCCACATCTTTGCATTAAACTGTGCTCTTTTTGGAGCTCTCCATCTCTACACTGCTGAACAAGATTTACTGCTATCACAGGCCTTTAGAAGTTAAGATGTATTTCAGAACTGAATGGTTAGTTTATCTTGAATTTTGGATGTTTGGTTTTGATTTGTTTAACAAAATGGATGTGTATGTGCAACCAGACTTATCTAGAAATACTTAGTCTCCTATAAATATGAATCTTAGACATGTACCATAAATTGAACTGGCTCCTAAAGAAGATTAAATGGTTTTTTATGTTTTTTTTCTAGCACCTATGGGAGCAGAAATGCAGATGAAAAAGAGAACAAGATGCAAGCACGGAAAAGATGAGAGGCACACAAAAAATGTGAACTGCTGAATGTACTGTCTAGATATAATGAGGTATTGCTTAACAATTAAGTTAAATTATGCAGCTGTTTCCTAGTATATTGAGCTAATGCATCTGAGAAATTATAATTTTCTGATTGGAGAATGTTATGTGGAGGAAACTAGCATTCCCCATCCCTGCAACAATTCATTTCATGATTAAAAAAGGAAGCCAGCATTTTTGCAGCTGGCAGGAACAGGCAATAAAAGATGACAATCCAAAGAGGCCCGTTAGTCACTGACACAATAAAATAATCCCAAACAAAAGCTGTGGAAAGAAAGAAGTTTGAAAGAGTACCAATGACACAGCCGCAGCTTTTGGGTTTCTGTGGTGAAGTGACTCTATACCCCACTAGTAGCAGAAACACATCTGAATGTTTCAGAGAGAAATGCTGTTGTGTGTTACTTTAAAGACAAGTGCTGAAAAATTTCAGGGAACAGTAAATTCAATAAAGCAAAATTTACATGTATATCAGGGATATACATCAGTTTTAAATACCAAAACCCAATTTTGCTCACCAGCAAGCCTAAACTAAATAGTATTGAAAAATAAAACAAAGGAAATAACAATACACTGGCATTCCACATCTTGCATGTGGATTGTGCTCATGGGAAAAATGGCTACATAAAGAAGAGAAGAATTAAGATATGTTAATTGAAGCAGGTGGCTTATTTTTTATTTCATTTTTGACCAGCTTCAACTCTTAAGACTATTTAAAGTTCATAAATAAATCTGTATTACCTATTGTTTCAAATTAATTATGCAAAAAATCGCAAACCAAAAACTCTAGATGAAAACACATTATAGCTTTTAAGAAAGGATGAAAGCTTTTCAATTAGCATCCATGCTTCACATGATCCTTTTATTCTAATCATCTGTTTTGCATGATTGTTTTGATTTTGTTTAGGTTGATTTAGGTAAAAATACAATTTTATTTCACATTTTATGGATCTGAATAATGTAAAATGAGGTTGTGCCATGCTTTGTGACCATGTAAATTAAAATACTTCCTATAAATATGTTTACTTTTGTTTTAATCTTGTGACAAAGTGCTGCCTGGAAATGATAACAAAGACGACTAAGAAAATACCTTTTGGAGTCATTATTGTTTTTATTTCTACCAATTGTTTCATAGTTACAAAGCAGATTTGGCCTTTTAATTTCCTTCAGTGATCTAATCCTTAAGTTACTTCTGTACTGACTTTTATACTGAGTTACAGTATTATTCATCAGGAAAAATACTAAATCTATGATCAAATGAGTGCCAAGATATTTTTTTCCAAACTTTTCCACTATATATCTATGCTGATGTTCCCGCTAAGTGAAGGAAAAGATTTTAAAGGAAGTATTTCTGTTTCCCCATTTTTCAAGGAATGATTAAAAGGCTTTTACCCATAGAACAAATTTAAATTCTTTTGTATTAAAAGGATGCAAATTTGGGAAATCCCTCATAATATAAAAATTGTTCTTCAGAAACAACCTTAAGGGGACTTAAAAAACAGTTCTAAGCCCCAAGTGCTTAAAACAGGACATATTAGCCCATATTCAGTAAACTTATTGATTTGATAGCAGGTTAAATTATTTAATAATGTGCATAACTCCTTGGTCACCTCATTCTTGCTTATTCTCACTGACATGTGTTCTTGCCCCTTAAAGAGTGACTAATAATTTTTTATATGCTCAGGTGCTACAGACACTTCCTTCTATCTCTCTTTTCATGTGCAGAGCTATGGCCTTTCTATCTTTTGGAGAGAGTACCCAAGTAAAAGTACCTTTTATCCAATGGAGAAAAAAATGTTTGGTCTTCTCTGAGACACTTAATGCCTTTTGGAGGGCCATAAGTCAGATTGAACAATTAACTCCTCTCCAGAGAGTTTTCCACTTTGTCTCCTATTTCTCTCCACATCTCTCTGTAAGCTAAGTATTGTAGGCAGATGATGGTAAACTCAAGCAAGAGCATGAACACTATGATACAACATAAAGTATTTCTTTTGGATGTCTACTTACTTTGTGCCTTTTTTGAGCTGTCCATTCATTTTGTGCACTTTTTCATGAACACAAAAGCCAGTTTTATTCCTTCATTCACCATCTACTTGTACCTGATGCAGAGGTGGAGAAGGCTTGGGCTTTCCATAAGCATGTACTAGCCAAACAGTCAAGAGCTGTGTGGGAATATCCTGAATAAGGCCAGGTACTGTGGAACCTGAGCCTATCTTATAGAATCGAATTTAAAAAAATCACAATGGAAAAAAAAAATTCACCCTGTAGACCATTTGAAAAAAAAATAACCAGCTATTACTACAGGAGCAAAACAGGGAAGTGTTAATTAGCGTGCAATTTCTGAAGTTCCTTTTCTTGTTAATTTTTTTTCTCTCTTTTATACTAAGGAGGGAATTTGGAGTTCATTCAATAAGAATAGCATGAGCATGGGAATACCAAGCTAGACAGGGAAATAAATCACCATCTTTGCTGCCACAGATCTTACATAAATAAATATGCTTCCAGAGACACCATTTACTCTTTATTATCTGATTGCTTCTATCCAGTATTATAGACTGTTGGCTGTATGCTAAAGTCTCCTAACTTCAGCTGCTTGGCTGCCGTAAAGAATGTCTTCCACTTGTGAAGAAGGTGCATTATCTCTGGGAAGCCAGATCCTTTGAAATGATGGATTTGAACTAAATCAATACCTGAGATGCATTTGATTGTAGAAAGAAACTACAGCTGTTGTCACTGCTTTGCTATGCCATATATACAATTATAAGAGTATGTATGAAACCATATATTTGTGACATACGGTGGTCTCCAGCATAAATGGAGACCAGAGAGTGGTGGTAAATGGNCAGGTATAAATGTCTACAGCATGTTCATAATAATTTTGTAAGAGTGATTCAGTTTGTGAATTGATAGTGTGAAAAGTTTAAGTAAGGGAAACTCATTGTGTGCTGTGTTCAGTTCTGAGTCTTACAAATATTGCAATACTATATAATTTTTTTGTGTTCTGGCCATGTAATAACCACATATAATTTACACTTCTTAAGATGGGAGGTTACCACAAAAGCTTTTTCAGACTCTGAACTAGGGTCATAAATATACCACTGCAATGTATACAAGATGAAATCTTTTAATTGCCTCTCCCCTGAAAGTATATTCTTCAATTTTCATAATTATAACACAGTGATAAATTCAAGTTTAATGTTCTTGTGTCACTAAGCTACCAAAGACTTTTTAAAGCAACTATCCAAATGATAAAAAAATAAAAAGCAGTCAGACTTGTGCGCAATGCAATACATTTTTTCTTTTCCATAAGTATGAAAATGCTTGATCCTTTCTTCTCGTTAATCACTGTTAAAAAAATGATTTTGACCTCTTTTTTACTTGCACTATTTGGTTGGGTTTTTTTTTTCAAATATACCTACTAAAAGTTTTTATACTTCACATGATTTATCAACCTACTCATTTCAGTTCCTCAAGCAGTATTTGTGGAAATTACCTGCACTTTAGCCTCTGCGCCTCTCTGCAGCTTTACAGTAAACACAATATTTTAAAGAAACTCACAGTATCTATCAGCTTTTTGACAAAGATTAGTATGTAAGTGATATTGTGTCATAATCTAGGAGACAAAGCCCTTGAAGCATGTTTCAAGTTGAGTAGGCAAGGCATCAACTGAAGAAACAGTCATGTTAATAACAAGGGTAAGAGTCAATATTAAAAAAAAAGGATAGTAACAAAAAGTGATATACAGAAACTACAGACATTCAGTACTTACCTATAAGTGTAAAGGTAGACCAAATTTAGCCATTTTTTCATGAGGGACTAATTAATTTTATTAGAGAGTAAGTAAATTCAGCTGTGAGTGTTTAAGAATCTAATGACTTCCAGAGATTCAGAATGAATTCAGCAATAAAAGCTAATTAGAAGGGAAATGGATGCCTGAAATATCCCTGGTGTGCATGAAGAAAGAGTATAAAGACCATTAATTGAAATTAAAATTTAACAGTAGCCTAATGCTGCATGACATAAAATTCCATCTGTTGTGCAGGACCACTAAACCAAAATATACAGGGAATAGTGTGTAGTGTCTCAACTTTGTCAAGCCACTCCACACAATGGAAGTCTGGTGTTCAGAAGAGTCAGTTTAGGGATTGATGACTCCTGTAATTTTTTCTTTTTTTTTTATTTTTTTGTCCTTACAAATGTAGGACAGGTAACCATGCATTTCAGTACATCCAGGGTGTAAAATCTGTGTCCATAAGTTTCTCAGCACTGTCTGTGGGGTGCGGACATCTGTGCACCCTGCAGGCTTCAAACAGAATTCAGGAGCAGAGCAAAATGAGTGTCCTTTCTCACAGCATCTAATCTGAAACGCCATGGAAGATTCTGCAGGATACATACAAAGAAATAAATGGCAGCTTTGAATAATTTATCCTAGAATGTCTGGTTTCTTGTGCTGTTCACAAAATGTCTGTGAATGTTTTGGTGGTTTTTTATTTCTTTGTTTGGTTGGCTTTTATAATGACTGATTAACAGTGCTTGCTGTAACTAGTTTCAACACACATATCTCTGCAAGAAATTCTTCTGAAACAGTTATCTAGATGTGGACTGATGTACTTATGAAAGGTGGTTATATTGTACTTGGATTTCCATATTAGATTAACACAGACATAATAGACATGCAGCAATCAAGAAGTCTTGTTTGTTAAACGATGTATCTATTAGTTTCTTTCTAGAGGATTTCTAATTATTTCCAACACAATGATTTTACTTTCAGGCTTATGTGTTAGACTGGAACAACAGCTTTTCAGAAAGTGAATCTAATAAAGTGATTGTATGATTCTTAGCACAACATGACTATGGACTGTGATTGTTACCTAAGGCTAACTGCATGCT
Organism: Piaya cayana; assembly: GCA_013389865.1. NCBI lineage: Eukaryota > Metazoa > Chordata > Aves > Cuculiformes > Coccyzidae > Piaya > Piaya cayana. The sequence goes on from WAAB01000858.1 coordinate 103,869, forward strand.
GAATAGGCCATAATGTCAAATTAGATGCTATTTGAGATTCAGAGAGTACATTTTCTGAATGCCTACATGTGCATTAGTAATTCAGCACCTCCATTCTGGGAGATCTCTCAATGTAGAGTTAATGGCTACTATAGAACACATACAGTGAAAGAAAATAATGGGTTGCACAGACGAGTCTCTGTCATGTTGTGTGGACTAAGAGTAAAAGTCCTTTACAGAACAAAGTTATCTAAACAGAGATGAAAACAAAGATGCGACTCATTTACAACAGAAAATTCTGTGAGTTAGTAAGAAGGGGGAAGAACTAGAACCAAAGATAAAGCTGAAGATTAAAAAAAAATCACAATCAGTAGTTTTAAGGAAATTTAACTGAAGGTAATTAACCATTAGAAGCAGTAGCGAAATATATGAGGATGACCTTTTTTTTTCAGTCTAAGATCAAAGTTCAGAGCCGTTCTGGACAATCCTTTCAGTCACTGAGAAAATGCAAAATATAAATGTGAACAGGTTGCTAATAAGGATATTTCTAAACTTGATTTGCAAATTTACCTAAAAGAAGAGCAGGGAAGATTTTATGAAAAATAGAATAATACCAATACAGACCTAACTATGCATATTTCTTGAGGGAGCCAGTACTAAACTCAATGGTAACAGTAAACAGTGGCATTAAAGAAACAACAGGTGTAACAAGTTGCTTCTAGATTTTCACCGCATTCTTTGACAAGCAGAAACCAGTTAATTCAACTGCAGGATGCTTTTTAAGTTACAGCAGAGTTCAGCTGGCAGATGGGGCAGCCATGGCAGGAGGTGTGGTAAAATCACCTTTTTTACACCTATGAGCTCCAGGCCTTGCAGTCCATTCTGTACACTCTGTTCTGGCTGGCCCATCACCTTGTTAATTTCCTGTTATTGATCTTGCTGTGTATTTGTGAGATATAAAGTACTGCAGTAAATTAACAATTAATTTGTTACCAGAAATGGTGCATCTCTGAAGTCACGGATAGCTCAGCACTTTAGCCCACAACTTTCAATAAGCATAGCTATGAGAGCAATTCTCTTGTCAGGATGCAATTTACAATATTTCCTAAAGTCCTTGTCATTGCAGGCCTGTCAGACTGTGCTGAATCAATTGTCTTTAATTCTTCTCCCAGTAGTAATCTTCACGTATAATTAATTGTGAGATGTTTATATACCTAATATTGTTCATTAGAGGGATATCTGACAGCTTCTATGTGCAAATGTCACTCTCCTTCAACCAAGACGATTATTTACATAGTGTTTATAAACATATGGTAAATCATTTTATAGAATGCATTTCAATATTGCAGGGTACTTGGGAGAAGTATTGTGAAAGCCATCTGCATGCAAGTAAGATAACGAAGGGTGTGACATGCAGGCTGCTAACTGTGAAAATTCTAATATCTGTTGTATTGTTATTGTATTTTTCCTTTTTCATCATGCAGACAGAGACAAAATCTAAGCCTGTTACTCCTAGAGCTTCAGCTTTTGAACATCAGACATTTTTCTATCACTAACCTTTAAAAATGTTTCTAAGAATTGTGAGTAATGCATCATGTTTAGTAAAAGTTTTGTATTTCCTAAAACAACATATCAAAGTTTCATTGACCTTTTTGTCTATTTAATTAAAAATATGTTTCACCATCTATGATAGTTTCATCCATCTACCATAATCCTGTTCAGTTGCTGCCTGTCAGTGTCACAAGTTTATGGCAGAAAGTGTGATAAACATATTCCTCAAGTTAAAGACTGAGCCCTGCATAGGTCATGCATTCAGACTTTCACCCCTAAAATTGGATACCTAGGACATATTTCCATTAGTGGCCTATGTGATGGGATAAAAAAAAATCCTTTTGTGAAGTGTGTGGATGATTTGGAAATGGAGGGTGACTGTCCATACAATGGATGGATGCATCTGGCCTTCACAGGGACATCAGCAAACTTAGAGAAGCACACTAGCAGGAACCTCCTGAATTTCAACAAAGACAGATGCCCCAGGGCCAGAACAACTCCATGTATCAATACAGCTATGGGAGAGAGTGGCTGCAGGGCATCCCGGCAGGAAGGCACCTGAGCAGAAGCAGCTGGATGTAAGGAAATAGTACACCCTGAAGTGAAGGAAGTCTGGTAACACAGACCCACTGAAATTATAATTTATAGGGAATGTCATGTTCAAGTATTATGAACATGCAATGAACATGTAGGTTATAATAATAAAGTTTATTTTTCTGTTTATTTTGCTTTTTAAATATAATAATAGGTTTAAGTACTTCCATAAGTTAAAGAAAAATGAGATATTGCTTTAAAATTTGACATCAAGACAGTTAGCATCAATCTGTCACATCTCCAAAAGACTAAGTTGTACAATGAGGCTATTTTCTGTGTCATTATCCAGAAGCATAACTGCATTAAAAATATCACTTTCCATCATTATTTTTTCCAATTACCTTTTGTAAAATCATAACATATCAAGACATAAAAAACTTAATTGTCAAACCACAAAAGCCTCTAAGAATCAATGTGGGTAGCTTAGATTTTACTCCTAAAAAGTTACAGCCATGTGTATGTGCTTCTTAAGATACTGGGAAACTGGCGTCTATGGTAACCAAGAGACAACAGTCTTGTTATCAGGTAGTTTTATCTTCCAAATCTTTGTTAGATACTTTATGTCCTATTTTAGTCCATCATATCTGGAGGACAGAAACATCCAGCTTTAATATCACATCTAAACTTCCAGCATTCTTCACAGCACCACTTCAAAGATATTTTTGTTCAACTTCTCAATGAAATAGATTGCACTATTGCCAAATCAAATTTTTTACTTCTTTTGTATACATTGTTCTGATGAGAAAGTGCTATTGTCTGTGGCTGTAAAATAAAAACAATAAGATATTTCACCAAAAGAAAACCCATATATCCAAAGTAGCAGGGAGAGTTAATATTTTTTTTCCTCAGAAAAAGTAGTCTTTATGAAAAGTCACTGAGCTAGGTTGAAGATTTATTCCAAACAAAATCTCCCTTTCTAAATTTTTTTTTCTGGCTAAATGTATGTCTAAATTTTGTATACCCCTAAAAAGATTTAGATTTTATGCCCATGTTTTAAGGCAACTGAGAAACCCATGGTTTAATATTTTTTAATGTTATTTCCTGAAGCTATTGTGTTTGACTGTTCCTCCAGGAATCAATTTTTGGGGATAAACAGTCAACTCATTTTTATTGCAACCCATTCCAGCCATTAAGCAGCATAATTTCAGCTACCATGGAAATGCTGATTAAATCTAAAGGTTTTATTTTGCCATTTTATCTGCGCCTTGACAACTAATTGCTAGTTTGGTTAGGCATCAAAGGGGCATTGAATTCTTGGAATAAAAATGCAGTGAGATTGCATCCTAGGAAAGAGTGGATTGGTCTCATATGCATTTAGTGCTTGCTAAATGGTACACTAATATCCATGCCTTTTTCCTCTTCTATGGTAACCAGTAACCTGAGATGGAATGAATTAATGCCATGATTTAACAGCAGTTCCTGTTGAAGCTCAACTTGGGCTGAGGGTTTATGTGCTGGTGTGGCATGAGGGCAAGACAGGGAGATCTCATCTTTTGTGGCCACCTTGGAAAATACCCAGTGTAATATTGGCCAGGGCCACTAGTTCAGGTGAAGCATTCAGTCTTATGATTGCTGGTGAGATTCGAGTAAGCAGTTCGGACCTATGTCATGTCCTTCCCAGTCTGTACCAGATCTGTGTGGTGGCAGAGGCTGCAGGGCAGCACCTGAGATAAGAAGTCAGTGTTGCCCTTCACAGGACATGGCAGGTTCGTGTGGCACCTCAAGAGAAATTTAATTAAGAGCAAAACTACCCTTCAGAGAATGAGGAGGGCAGGTAAAAGCATGAGAAACACTGCCAGCCAAGTTAACTCACCTCAAGTTTGTACTACACACAAGGGGATATCATTCTCAGCTCTGCCAGCCCTTTGGATAGAGTCCTTCAGCCAGGGCATCCCTCAAAGGAGAAGCTGACATTGCCAATAGAATGCAACCAGTAGTGATTAACGTACTTTTCTTTTTACATTCAATTAATACCTTTTGTGTAAGATTTCAATGAAGTGGTTTTTTGTCTTCTTGAAGAGGAAGAAAATAATCTGTATTTTCTCTTACATATACTGTAATGGAAGTGTCTCTTACATTTCAAAAGTAATATTGTTGTCAAAAATATCATTGGGTTTTGGAGTTTTATTTTATGTGTTTTCATTTGTTCAGATTGGCCAAGACAGTGAAAGATAATAAAAAAATCCTTCTATAAATACATTAAAAATAAAAAGGGGACAAATATTTAGTGCTTATTAGATGTAAAGGGAACAACTGTGAC
>WAAB01000859.1:0-15789 GCA_013389865.1 Piaya cayana
CCCACTGCTCCTTCTCCCTCAAGCAAAGCAAAAGAACAAGGGAATTTGATCCATTTGGAGGACTCTAAGCAAAAAAACTTCATTTCCCAGGACAGGCAGTGAGCCATCCTGAAGCTTGGGTTCTAGCCATATAATGGCTCACAAAACCAGTATGTGGCACTAAGCCTACTATTGTTCTCCCTGTTGGCAAGCAGAAAACTTGTGTTGAATTTCTGATAGCTACTGGTGCACAAGTATCAGTGTCGTCACAAAAGGCAGCTAAATTATTAGGCATAAAAGGTGGCCAACCTTACATTGAAGTTATGGGAATTGATAATATAAAACATCGATGTCCCACAGCGCTTGTTAGAATTGGCTTACAAAACAATGCCTTACATGAGTTTTGATTTGTGCCGCCCACGTAAACATTTTAGGTTTTGGTTTGTTACAGGGAAGACAGTGGAAACTCCCTGATGATACAGTCTGGAATGCTGCCCATAACACAAATCCATTATAATTTTCCCCTGAACCACGGGTGAATCAGGCATCTGTGAAATGTATTTCCTTATTGGAGGTTTCAATTCCTCTTCCCCCATTCTAAATTAAGTAATGTAAAGCAGTATTCACTTCCAGCTGCAGCAATAAAAGGAATTGACAGGGTAGTGCAGGATTTGGAAAACCAAGGCATAATATCACGAACACGCTCCCCGTACAATTTACCCATTTGGCCAGTAAAAAAGCCAAATGGAGACTGGAGATTGACAGTTCATTTTAGACAGCTAAATGCTAATACCGATCCTTGGACAGCTGCAGTACCAAGTATTGTTGAGATAATTGTTCAAATCCAAAGCCGTAACCACCAGTGGATGGCTACATTGGATGTTATGGATATGTTTTTTATGATTCCTCTGCGAGAAGAGGATAAAGCTCATTTTGCATTTATGTGGAAATGAGTTAAGTATTCCTTTAACAGACTTCCTCAAGGATATAAACTTTCCCTAACTATCGCTCACAACACACTAGCAAAAGTATTACAGGAACTTAACTTCCCTGAAGGTGTAGAGGTGTATCAATATATCGATGATATTCTGATAGCTGGAAACAATGAACAGCAGGTGTCAGTGGCCACGCAAACAATACTGGATAAGTTAGAATCTTTAGGGCTAGACATTCCTCCTTCAAAAATACAGAATCCAAGTGGAGAAGTTAAGTTCTTGGGAGTGTGGTGGATTAAGGGAATGGTAACAATCCCTTCAGATACCTTGCAACACAAAGAGGAAGGAGTGCATTGGACCTTTCATACTCCATACTACCCCAGGCCAATGGAACAGTAGAACACATTAATGGTTTGGTCAAGAAATATGCCAAAATAACTGAGGTGAATTGGGACTCCCATGTATCCAAAGCAGTATTTCTGATCAATAACCAATGGACTGGTGGTGGGATTCCAAAAAAGAAAGTCTTTTTGTCCTCAACACCAACCCTTGTTCCTGTATACAACAGGAAATCAGGCCAATATCCTGATAAATATCATTCTGGACAACCAGTCTTGGTAAAATTGCCTCATATTGTCAATGTCCCAATGATACTAACCAAACCCAAAACCATTTATACTTGAGAGGCTCAGGATTACTCTGGGAAAACACATCAAATCTTAACCAGATGGATCTTCTCGTCCTTTTAATAGGATGGAGACAGTTTTCTTTTGTTTTACAGGCAATGAATTGCAACTGGCACAGATTTGACTGGATCATGATCCAGCAGGACAGCTTCTGGCTATATTATTTATAGAACCGCCTAGAAGCCTCTAGATAAAGGCACTTTAGGCCTTAAAATAGCTTTATAAAAGGGGCGTGGAAAGGGATTTTCCTGCTGCACATGCAACACCCAACTCCAGCAAACCAGAGCGGCGACTGCATGGCCACAACCTCAGGTATTTTGAAAAAAATGAGCAAGAAAAAGCAGGTTCTGGTCCCTATTTTCTATACAGGGTGCACTATTTTACTCATTCTTTTGTTGTATATTTTAATATATATGTTCCGTCCATTTGAATGTAAACGTCCTCAATGCAAAATGCGGTATTTCCAGGCCGATGCATCAGAACCTTAAGATAGTTTTAAGATAAGATGTTGTAGTTCTATAAAGTTAATTAGTTTTAAGATGTTGTGTTTTATAAAGTTAGTTTTAGGAAAGGTTTCTTAGATATTTGTTAAGGATATTGTTAAGGTTGTACAGAAAAAAAAAATAAAATAAAAGGAAAAAAAAGTGTTGTAGTGCTATACCAAATGCATCATCCACAGTGGAAGACTGGTTATTATCATTGGGGTAATAATCATCGTATTAGCTAGTGTTAAGCAATTGTCTGGGAATCTAGTAGTCAAATGTGTGAATGCTTTGATGATCACTTCTGAATATGACATGATTCTTACTATCGAGGATAATTCTCATGGCATTTGCCATGATACACCTCAATATTTTAATGGGTTTTGATTAAATTTCATAGGCATACGAGTGACAAAGCCATGGGGTGGAAATGACATATCACTGTATCTGGTCACAAAATAAACTTCATGACCTTTAAAACAGCAAAAGAACTATATACCTGTAAAAATCTAATATTCTAAATATATATCTGATCCAAAAGTAAAATCAGCCCCTTCAAGAAAAGGGCTATTTTAAAAGATGTGTGGGAATTAACTAGTATGTTATTTTAGAATATTTTATTACTCTACCCTTGTATTACTGAGGAAAAAAATTACATTTGTCTACTGAGTCTATAGAAATTACTTTTATGAAGGATTTTCCATCTATAAACCACCAAATATTGAGAGATGGAGAACTACTGAAAGGTTTGTAATATGTGTCTAAACAAGAAAGCTTGTTGTCAGTAAGGCTGATATGAATGTGCAGGCAACATTTATTGGTTGACCAATTAAAAGTAGTTTGAATTCTTGAGTAAATTGCTGAGTATGTTTACTAGGTGATCCACATCTTCTGGGTACTCACTGCTCCTCAAATCTTTATGTTATCCTTTTAAATTAAATACACATGAGCTGATTTTGAAAGGCAACTACCAAGTCTGCTGAGCTCTAGAGATCTCAACATGTAGAATCATAGCATCATAGACTCACCAGGTTGGAAGAGACCCACTGGATCATCGAGTCCAACCATTCCTATCAAACACTAAACCGTGTCCCTTAGCATCTTGTCCACCTGTGCCTTAAACACCTCCAGGGAAGGTGAATCAACCACCTCCTTGGGCAGCCTCTTCCAGTGCCCAATGACCCTTTCTGGGAATTTTTTTTTCCTAATGTGCAGCTTAAATCCCCCCTGGCAGAGCTTGAGGACATTCCCTCTTGTCCTGTCCCCTGTCACTTGGGAGAAGAGGCCAGCTCCCTCCTCTCCACAACCTCCTTTCAGGTAGTTATAGAGAGCAATAAGGTCTCCCCTCAGCCTCCTCTTCTCCAGGCTAAACAACCCCATCTCTCTCAGCTGTTTGAGGCAGCGAGGTGCTTCCCGGAGTCGGGAAAACACCAGAAGCACCCGGGCGGGAGCGGGGCGGGCGGTGCTGGTCCCACGCGCTTCTTGACGGGAGGGGGCGGTCCCGGCAGCTGCCACCGCAGGAGATATAAACGATCCCTTTGGAGTACGGCGAAGAGAAGTAGGCTAAAGAGGTGTGGAGCATGTCAGGTTGGAGTGGCTGTGGCACCAAATGGGGCTAGAGACTGGCCAGAATGCACTGAGGACCATGGTGGCCACCCGGCAGAAGATTAAGGTTGGCCTGGGTGTTGCAGCAAGCAGGATGAATGTTGCCACCCAGACAGAACCTCAGTGGGTGCATGCAGGGCTTTGCTTGTCTATAAAAACTTGCTAGGTATTTACTTTGTTATTGGCTTGTGCTGGTTATGGTTGTGGTTGTGTTAGGCTTTGTATATTAAGCACTAGAAATCACTAGGTGTGCGTTTCTTAATTATAAGTATTGCTATTATTTTATTATTGGAAAATCTAGTTATGCGTTCCCAGTGGAATGATATGTATCATCACTTGGCAAATCAAAAGGAAAATGTGCAGTTTCACACACTATCCTACCAGAGCTAGTTGAAGCTAATGGAAACGTTAATTATTTCATTGGTCAGTGGAGGAGTTGCATACAGAACAGCTAGCTAAACAACAAGATGTAAATGGCCATTCTCTAGTAACTACGTGGGAGGATTTGGGCATTTGTACTGTCACACCTAAAGATTTGGTGAACCAGTGCTCCAAAGCCTGCCTACATTTTCCAAAACCTAAGGTAAAATGGAAAGTCAGTTTTGTACATAGTATTTGCACACTAGTTTTAATTTTAAGAGCAGAAATTGTTGTTGTTGTTGTTCAAGTCTGAATATAGACCCGCTCCTAGCTGTTACTGTGGTAGTTACTCTTAAAGTGGTAAACTTGCACCTGTCTTCATTTTTTAAGCACAGTTTCCCACCAAACTCTCACAGATGCACATGGTTTTTTACTTAGTTCAAACAGGGTCATCCCTCCAGAATTTTCTCAGTCTTTTCTCCCATAAAAAGGGTCATGAGAGGAGATACAAATCAGGCATATACAGGGTAAGGTAGTTTAAAATTATAACCAGAGGAAAAAGAAAAGCTTTTTGAAATGAGAGCTTTAGTTTGAAACTTTTGCTACTGGAAGTGTTATATAGTGTCACTTGTCTTGACATGTGGAGCAGTCTGTAGTCTTGGATGTTCAAGTTCAGTGCTGGGATAATGTAATAACATTAACTTTACAGACATGCAATTATTTTTACAGTGATTACTACATTGCATTCATATAGTACCTGGCCCTTACTTCAATTTTTTTTTTCAATCAAAGAGGAGAAAAACATAGTCTGAGGTGTTTCCTCTTTAAACTGGAGTTCACATCTCCTTCCAACTATGAGTCTGAGCCTAAAAAGAATTGCGTGGAAAAATGTCAAACTGATCACCATGAGGAATTTCAGCAATGAGTCATTTATAGCAATCAGTTCAAATATTCGGATAATTCACCTTAAACATCCTCAAATGCTGTTGCTACCTTTTGCCATGCTTTTAATGATGGTTAGAAGTGGCAGGTAAGAGCAGCCAGAAGAATGAGAGAGTTACATCTGTATTATCATCATCCATACTAAGGGCAAAATATAAAACAAAAGGAATATGCAATTTAGATTGGGATTTGTAACCAAGCAGATAATTCACACACAATAATTAATTGGTTCAATTCAACTCTTGCAGTATATTCAAAATCACAAGCTGACTGTGACATCCTTTGTTGCTCACGTTTTGGAAATGTTGTATATGTAATTTCACAGATGTATTTCAGCAGTACTGTTTATTTCATGATTGATGAGACTGGTCCCATAAAAGCACTTTTCTTGCAGCAAAAGAATGAGTACTACAGGGCATTCACCACAAATTCTTATCTTTCAAACCTAATCTTCCATAAGCATTTTGTGCCAGAAATAGTCTGTCACACCACAGTTTGTGAACTTGAGAGGGCGTTCTTGCAGTGAAGTTGGTATTACATTTTGAATAAGTTACTTTTTACAGTAGTTGTCTCTAATCTCTAGTATGTGTCACTGATGCTGATGTATAGAACGTTTTTTCCTATATGCAGATGAACTCACCCATGCAGAGCAACAAGAACCCATATAGTATGTGTGTTTTCCTGCCTTGCATGCATTGCCAACATACTGGTAATATATGTCAGTAAACAAGGCCAGCTTCTGCAAATGAACCTGAGGGATATGGAAGTATCAAGTAGTAGCATCCTATTAGCCCAATCTTTTGAAAGAAAATAAGTTTTCAAGTGACTTGCCTTAAACTGAACTCATTTACAAATTGTTAGTATTATTTTAATTATATGAAAGGCCTCTGCATTAAAAAAAAAAATCCCTCTGCTTTTTCACAGCTACCGGAAGATGGCAGTGTTGACTGACTGGAAGTTGTGGGGTCCAGCAGGCTCTGTTATTGCGTTGGTAACAGAACACAGCCGGAAATACACTCAAGCAGTAACTACAACCCCCAGACCCTGCTGGAGAAATGAGCCCTCACACGGAATAGCTGAGATTGTCCATTCTCATGGTGCCCTATTAGTTTTTATCATCTCTTTAGTTATTTGACCAGCAAAGTTATAAGTTTGTTGAAAAAGAATCATTTTAAATACGTATATTGTACCTTCCATTTTACTTTGACTGTTTTATGCAAAATGATGCTTCGGTGTTTGGGAATTTTAGCCCAGATCTAAAGAATTATGAATATAACTAAAGAATTCCATAGACTGATTTAAAGTATACACATTTAAACTATTGACTGGATTTATGTTCCTTGGTATTACATTATGATTTACTATATTACTTGTTTATGAACATCATGTTTATAAACATAGTAGTACTCAGTGACTGGAAAAGACATCCCTAGTGGCTGGGAAAAGGAAATATCACACTTATTTTTTAAAAGGGTAAAAAGGAGGATTCTGGGAACTACCAATCAACCAGCCGCACCTCTGTGCCCGTTAAGGTCATAGAACAGATCCTCCTGGCCAGATACAGTGAAACACATGGAAGGTGATTAGAGACAGTCATCATAGTTTCACCAAAAGCAAATCTTTTCTGACCAACCTAAGTGGCCTTCTATGACAGAGTGGCTGCATCAGTGGACAACAGCACAGTTAGGGATATCACCTACCTGGACTTCTGTAAGGCCTTTTATAGTCCCCCGCAACATTCTTGCTACTAAATTAGAGATGAGAGTTTGATGGATAAGGAATTGCCTGGATGGCCACATCCAAAGAGTTACAGTCAATGTCTCAATATCCATGTGGAAGCCAGTAACATGATGTCCTTCAAGGGTCCTTACCAGGATCAGTAGTATTTAATATATCCATCAATGACTTAGTGATAGTGAGCACACTCTCAACAAGTTTGTGGATGACACAAAGCTAAATGGTATACCTGATTCACTTGAAAGTAGGAATGCCATCCAGAGGGACCTTGACACACTTGAGGAGTGGGTCCAAGTGAACCTAATGAAGTTCAACAAGGCCAAGTGCAAGGTCCTGCACCTGGATCACTGCAATAAAATTGACTGATACCTGACCTGCAGAGAAGGACTTGGAGGTATTGGTAGATGAAAAATTGGACATGAGCCAGCAATGTCCTGGTCTACGTGAAAGGTAATGTATCCATTGTGTATATTCCAACAAGATATGTGCCTATCATCTACCCAAGTCTCTACCTTTGTAGGGGATTGATGCTATGTGACCTGATTTACAGGACAAAGACCAGTGCTACCAATATGCACGATTGTATGAAAGGTACCTCATCTCGCAACTTTATCTTGGAAATAGCTTAAGTAAAACATGAGACTAGTGGGCTAGAGCAAGGGCCAATGGAGGAAGGACTGAAGTGTTAGTCCTCTCAGTGGTGAGTATAGACTGCAAGCTGTACTTGCTGTGTCTCCTAAACTAGAAACCAACCTGTTTATTTTTCTGCTGATGTCAAAAGAGGGAGTCTTTTCATTTCATGCCCGAAGGACTCCACTACTCCAGCCCCTTATTCAAATAATTATCTCTCTTCCAGTGCCACTAAGTGTGGAAGGATGCTAAGCAGTAAGAGATTAGAGAGAGACACTTCCAACAATGTCTTTGTCTGCAAATACCTAGGTGAGCTTTAGGTCTTAAATGAGCATAGGGCCTGAGAAAACTGTGTCCAACTATGTGTCTTCTTCAATGGGCTGTGAAACTAACATCACTAACTGCTTTACAGAGTCTTCAGATCTCTTCCTATGGGACCATAGAATCTGGGGGCCTCCTGCTCCCTAAATCCAATCAGTTCTTCTGGTTCATGTGGGATAGATATCAATAGGCAGAAGGAGAACAAGTTCAACTAGAGTTCCCTTTAACTTGGTTGAATTCTCAGAAGGGGCATGTAGGGCACCTACCAACATTTTTCCTGTTGCTGACAGCCCAACAGCTGAGTTTAGCCACACTTGGTGGTCTCCTGCCCTTACACACCTCCATGCAGGCCAGGCTCTACTGTGGATGGATTTCTTTTACAGCTGACTGAGGAGATGAATGTGCACAGACTGAGGAATTGCATTCAGCGTCCCTTCTCAACGCAGTCTGTAAGTGCATAATGAATGTCAGCCTTGGTGACCTGAGTCATGCTTTATGCCCACAGTGTCACCAAAAGCTGATTTTCAGACCAGGAGACTTTTCCACCTGGTGAGTTCAGAGGCATCTTTTTCCTTCCCTCCAGCCCCTAACCTAGGAGATGATGTTTGATAGGATTAATTGTTGCTAACTCTCATATAACATGTTTCTGGTCTCAGCCGTTCTTTGAGGAATTCCTCGAGGTGCTGGTTGTTGCAAAAAGTCCAGTCAGGTTCAGCCAGGCCATACCTAAGCCTGTGTAGGTCATTAGACATCTCGTTCAGCCAGAGGTCCTTCTACTCGCTGTCAGGGTCCTCCAGACTTCATAGCAAGGCTGTGTCTACGTCTTTCCTCTTACTTGCTCTCTCTGCTCTCCCTGTGTGGTACAAGAATACTGATTCATGTTTTTTGAGGGAATTTTCAAGGTCATTCCACTAGAATTTTGTCCATAGGTAACTTGAGTACTTTCCTAATTTCCTAATGTTTAATCTGTTCTTTCAATCTTTTTCTTTTTTTTACTGGTTCCCTTTTTAGAACCATTTTGATTCATCATTATGTGCTAGGTCCCCTGCCCAGCTCCTAAACTCAGGGAAAGCCTTTTGTTTGAAGCTACTCTCCATATAAGAAAATAAGCAACGACAATTTCTAGCTTAGAGAAAGTAATATCCAACAGGTCCGCAAGAGGATGAAGCTTGCCATTAGAAACATTTGTAGCTTTCATCAATCAGAAGTCTACTCAGCATTGCAGACAGTGATTTATTCTACTCGCTTATGCTTCATACCCACTGACAGACACATTCTCCATAAAGTTGTTACTCTCCCTGTGAATCTATTTAAATTTAGGACTACCCACTGTCCTTTGACAATCTATTCTGTAATTTAGCAATATGTTTTATGAAAATGCTGTAATTTGACCTCATAATATCACTATCTGTTTCTGAGTTCTGTGCTGTGATGAGTAAATTTTGGCTATTCACCTTTTCCATACCATAAAAGATTTCAAAGGCTGCCAAGCTGAAGTGGATTCACATTTCTCCAAAAGAAATGATTCCTTTTTTTTTATTATTATATTAGGCCAAATCCAGCAGTTTCTCTTTTACTGCTTATGGACCTCAGGACCCATGAAATCTGGATACATGTAGCACATATGGTGCAGGACCAGAAAGAACCTGTCTCCTACAGGGAAATTCACTTACCCAGAACAGGTCCCTTCTTCACTCCTCCTTGCACTTCAGCAGTGCCTGTCCCATCATTAATTAGGATTTTATCTTTTCTTCTATTTTACTCTTTTTACATCTTAGTAATACATGTCATGGTTTAACCTCAGTCAACAACTAAGCACCGTGCAGTCACTTGCTCGCTACTCCCACCCCAGTGGAATGAGGGAGAGAATGGGAAGAATGAAAGTGAGAAAACTCATTGGCAGAGATAAGAACAGTGTAATGACGGGAAACAAAAGCTGTTGCTTATAATAATAATAACAATAATAACAATAATGAAAAATAACAATGAGAGAAAGAAGTAAAATCCATGAAAAAGAGGTGATGCACCTGAAAAACAATTGCTCACCACTCACTAACTAATGCCTAGCCAGTCCCTGAATAGTGATCCCCCCAGCTAACTCCTCCCATGTTTATATACTGAGCATGACACCATGTGGTATGGGATATCCCTTAGGCCAGTTTGGGTCAGATGGGTTCCCTCCCAGATTCTTCTGCACCTCCAGCCTGCTTGCTGGCAGGGCAGTATGGTATGCTGAAAAATCCTTGGCTTAGTGTAAGCACTGCTCAGCAACAGCCAAAACATCAATGTATTATCAACATTATTTTCACTCTAAATCTAAAACACAGTAGTATACAAAGTATTGGGAATAAAACAAATTTTATTCCAGCCAAAACCAGAACAACGTCCAAGATAAAATTTAAAAATATTTCATTTGGTCAGTGGCTTAGGAAAGGAAATATTTATGAATGGCCTGAAAACTCTAGTATTACTATGGGACCATCTGTTGATAAATATACATAGATTCACCTAGGGTAATTGGCCAGTAGTAGAGAGATACAGCTAATCTTTTCAAGTATTAAACAGGGTGATGCCAAATGGATAACCAATGAACTAGGGAATGCACAGCTGCTAGTCAAGCAATGTGATAACTCATCCGTGTAAAGGTTTGAGTCAAAAAAAAAACCTTGCTGGGCACTCAAAACCTCACAGTAGAGTACAATCTTTTCTCCTCNGTGAGAGAGAGAGAGAGAAAAAAAAAAGAGAGAGAGCAGGAAGAGGAAGGAAAGAAGCAGTGTCTGTCTCCCTGATCTTACGTAGAAAAATTACATGGAATATTGGGAGATGTAGTTCTTCTTCAGCCACAACCTGGCTGTTCAGGAGAGTCCAAAAAATTAAACCCATCACAATCCGCTTGTGTTTTCTTAAAATAATTTGCAAGTTTATTTAACCTTTGGAAGCTGAAAGCAAAGGTTATTCTTTTGATGTTCAGATCTTACTTTCCCTCCTTAGCATTGTTTTGGCTTACAATGATTATTTATGACAGTAACAATGCCATTGTCCTGGTCTGAGGAAAGTGTTTGGTTTCCCTAGGCAAGAGGCCCAGAGTTTTTAATTTCCATTTTAAGGTTAGTGTGATGTTCCAGAAAGCATACAGAGGAGAACTCTATAAACCAATACTTGCAAATATGAAAAAATTAGTTGAGTGGCATTGTTTTAAAAGCATCATACACTCTATGAACGCTTCTAAAAAAGAAAACTTCTTTTTCACACATGAAGACCACAAATATTTCAGTTGAAGAACCAAATGTTTGGATTTTCATATTAAATCCCATTAGCATTCCATGTCCTATAAAAGAGCCTAATGGCCTCTTGAACACTCTAGTAATTTGAGTCCATTAGCGTAATAGGCAGGGATTGAAAGCAGAAACAAAGAGATCATTAACCATGAAAGTTAAACACATTTGTTCATGTTCAGTCATTAAAATAACAAACATTTCATCACTAAGATCTTAGTATAGGAAGATTTAGTGTAAAATCCGCTCAATATAATGTTCTGCCAAACTTACATATTGGTCAGAGGAAGAATTTTATAGTACCTTCCATCTTAGATGCCAAGCAAAAGTCCTAGTACAGTTTCACCTACTGGATATCACAAAGGAACCACATGGGTCTACAGTGCTGCCATCATTGCTTCTTAGACGAAATCACAAATTCAAAAGATTGTATTACCCTGATGCATCTTCCTACTGTATTTAAAAAACAGGGAAAAGTTGATGTCACTTGTCTAGGCCCTGAAATGACAAGTAGTTTGACCACCACATAAAGACATCAATGTGCTGCTGATGTGGGGGAGCCTATTCCACTATCCTAACCTCTGCAATCAATGGCTTCTTAGCTGATCCTTGCATCTTGATAGTGACAGTGCACCCAGCTTCTGTGAAGCCCCAAACACTTCACAGGAATGAAGCACCAAAAAAATGCTCTTAGTTTTGCTCTTCTTTGAGGGTGGCATACTCAGTGCTTATCCTTTCACCTTGGGAATATATGTAAATTGATGAGGTTGTAGAAAACAATAAATGAATTTCTTATTATTTTTTTGTAGAAAAACTGTAATCAAAGCTGCAAAAGGAAAAAGGTACAAAACGCTCTATCAGGTCCTCTCTAAAGCTCATCCCTAGTCTTGGTTTTAGCCAAGCTTTTATTCCACCATGTCCGACAGCAACTTTTATGGAGTGCAAGCAACATCTTAGTGTCAATTCACAAAACCAGTCTTTTTTATGGTTTATGGTTTCTCAGTCATTAGCAAGCCAGTCCTGTGTCTTAGCTGATCCTTTTTCCCTTCTGTCTACTTCCTAGGGCTACCTATAACAGTTCGTACAAACCTCCTCTATGCAAAGTGGATTACCTTGCTCTCTCTTTAATTCACATATTTCCTGGGTCTGTTGTCTAGGAGGAATCTGTATTTAGCAAGATAAATACTTTATTAAATAATTACTTATCAACTAATATCTAGAGAAACAATCATTAAATACTAGCAATGGGTATTTCTATTTCTTTTCTCTGTAACTTCTGGAGCTGAACTCCATCCATCACCCATTTCTTGGGAGTTTTAGTGAATTTAATCTTTTGTTGTAAATAGAAAAGACCACCAGGCCAGAAGGGATACATTAATTAAGAATATGAGATTGCCAAAGCTGTTAAAATCCCATGTAAACCAAATAGTTTGAGAAGTCCTTAATGTAATTTCAGTATATTACCACATTAGCAAGACATTGACCTTGAGACACAGGCTTAATAAAAGTTTCTGGAGTCTGAAGCCTCTTTTATTTTATTCCCTCACCTTTACATGCCAGCGATTTTAGGAGACTGTTACAGAAGGGGAAAGTCATATTCATTAAAATTTGTCTGAACACTAGTCTTATTTATTCTAATTTCAGTTCTGACTTGCTTTTCCATCACATCAAGCCCTTTGCAAATGTTAAAGGGTGTAATAGAAATAAAAACTGTATATTGTACTTAGCTGTACCTCTCAAGCCTGAGTTCATGAAACACAGATCATCACTCAGATGGGCAACAAGTTCAAAGATATCTTCTGCCATTGTTCTCCTGGGTGAACCCAGACACTCACAGTATGGAAATTATCTGTCCACACTGTAGGCAAGTCCACACTTCTAAAGTGATGCCTCTCTCTTTGTGAAGTATGTATCTGAGAAAGTGCCTGTTTCCACTGAATTCATAGGAAGTTCAAAGTGACTGATGTACAGGCATCTGCCCATTAGGTGTCTGATTCCTCATTTCCAGGTGCATGATGAAGGTTTTTCTGACTTTTCTCCCTCAGGCAGCAGCTCTACTTTGGAAAGAAGGAATTGCTTGGCATTGATTAATGTGTTGATTAAAGATGCTAGGAGTGGAGAAGATGAAAAAATGCTATTAAAAGGGTAGGTGTACCTCCATGTTAAAACACTAATTGTGATTGCAGCCACCTAAGAAGTTCGTTAGATAAGCAATGAGAACTTCACCCTTTACAAAGTTCACCATGACTTCAGGAAACAGAGGTCCCTTGTTTGTTTTTCTCATCACACTCTTATCTGGTCACCCTCACTCCCAGATGCACTGTTCTACATGGAATCTCTTGTTCCTGGAAATAAAAAGCATCCAAAATCTTATTAGATCATATTTACATGGATTTTCCAGTCCAGTAATGTATATCTAAGTAACTTGGGTAATTCAGATAAGTATCTGTATTACAATCTAAATTGAAGCAAACTGAAAATTGTTTGTAAAAGTTATCTGTCCTTAGACAGATATGCAACTGAATGAAATAACATAGGAAGCCATAATAAATACAAAGCTCCACTGTTTCTATATTATATGCTTATTAGCTTCAGGAAACTCTGTAGTAGTGTGCGGTAGGCTGAAAGGACCTTATTTGTATTCCTGTATATCATGTCTCTTTAAAGAATGTCAATAAGTGAGAAAAAGGCAATAAGTGAAACTACAGCAAATGAACTCCTTTTTGGAATTAGTTTTTTTATTCCTCTTTTTTCCTTTAAAATGTAGATCCACCAGCCCCCCCCCAAAAAAAAAAGGTTTTAAAAGACCTGTCCGTTTATAAACAAAACAATACAATTATATGGAGAATGGGGCTCAAAAGGATCTTGTTGTGCAGTCCCAGTTAACCCTGACATCCCTCAAAATTACCTCTCTCAAGCTAGTCAAATGCCAGCTTGAAAGCAACTGTAGGTGCCCCTACTACTCTACTTGAATGTAATTCATGTAATTCCGGAACTTCACTGCACTGCTGATTAGGATTTTCCCTCTCATTTCAACTCTGAGTTGTATTTATGTGTATTTATGACCAACATACATTTATGCCAGTCCTGCTCTTTTACTTAAAGAACTTCTCTCCTATATACATACATACATACATACATACATACATATATATATATATATGTAGTTCCCAATGACTTTAAAGACCCTGTTCCATTTTGTCTTAATCTGCTTAATCCACGTTCTTTCTTGCTACTCGCGTTGTGATGTTTTCCACTCCACCCTTTGTCACAATGTGCCTTTTCTACACTTCTTCAAATGTGAATTCAGCTTTCAGAATTTACCTAGTACTCCACATGCAGGCTCCTCAGTGGCATTGAGTATTCCCCTAATTACTTTTACTCTCCAGATGCTGGCTTGCAGTTATCTCACAGTCAAATAGTGTACCAGGTCTTTATCTTCGTCAGTCATTTCCAAAACATGATCTAATTGTTGATTGGATGCTTGTCCTTGAATTTCATTTTTCTGGGATCTCCCTCATACCATTCCTGCAATCATAGGTGTTGTTTACTCCTTTAGTAATTTGATATCTCAGTCTCCCTTTTGTGTACCCTGCAGTACCCTGCCTCCAGATTGCTTGCTCAAATTAACACAAGGAAATCAAGATAAATGATAGAAAATTAAAATGTCAGCAATAGATATGAAGATTTAAGCAAACAAATAGGAAAGCTATGGCATCTGTAATAATTCTGCTGCAGAGTAGAACATATTTATTTTAGAATTTAAGGCCTTTTAAGTTGTGTTGTACTTTATCCCTCCTCAGAGAGTAGTCTGTTACCTTAGGACACATCCTTCAGATAACAGTGCTTTCTTTTACTGGAGAAACAGCATCTTTCCAGAGCATATGTTCCAAATTTGACCTTAATTTCCCACTCATGAATGGAGACAGTGTCTCCTTGGAAATCATTAGTCTTTATCTATTTATCATCATCCAAATGATTTTTGGAATAAAACAAAATAGTTAATTTAAATGCAGTCTGCTTAAATAGGACATTGTGTTTCTCTCCAAATGAAAATTACATTGCAATAACATGAGCATTAAAACTATAATTTCTAACTAATTCTTAAATGTCAACTGTCCTTTGGAAAACTAATGTGAAATGTAATTATTTAAAACCAGCTCAGACAAAAGTTAAAGAAAAATGCCTCTATGGACTGTAAGATCTTAATTTTATTAAAATCAATTATTTAATACTTTAAAATACATAAAGATTAGTAGTCAGGTGGCAAAATAGCTGAGTTTTACTCAAAGATTTGAAAGAAACTATTTGGCCTAGTTCTCAAACTGCTCCAAGAATACAAAATTCCAGAAAGGAACATCATTTTTTATAACATTCATTTTAGATATCGCGCTCATTTACCTTTTGGCTCAGTTTTCTGTCTTTCTTCCAGATTTCTCCCCAGCATTCTAATAAGCAAGAATAAAGGCCTCCCTGGTTTTACAACACCAGCATCAATGAACTAATTCATTACATCACACAGTAATGTATACCTGGAGCAGGAAACAGCCTCAGTAGTGTCACTGGGACTGTCATAATATAAATTTTCACAAAGGCAAATCATTTCACAGAATCACAGAATCACAGAATCACCAGGTTGGAAGAGACCCACTGGATCATCGAGTCCAACCATTCCTACCAAACACTAAACCATGTCCCTCAGGACCCCGTCCACCCGTAACTTAAACACCTCCAGGGAAGGCAAATCAACCACCTCCCTGGGCAGCATATTCCAGTGCCTAATGACCCTTTCCATAAAAAACTTCTTCCTAATCTCCAACCTAAACCTCCCCTGGCG
>WAAB01000859.1:16834-36877 GCA_013389865.1 Piaya cayana
AAGGCTCTGACCTCCTCCTCTTGGACCATGGGAGCCTCATATTGCTCCTCTAGTTCCGGGGTTTGTACACAGAGGGAACAGCTTTCTTTGCGATTAAAGACTGAGGCAAAGAAGGCATTTAGTACCTCAGCCTTCTCCTCATCCCCTGTTACTGTTGTTCCCTCTGTGTCCAAAAGGAACTGTATGGTCCTGTATACTGTATGGTATATTTAGTTGTGTAAAAGACTAACAAATGCTTTAACAGTGGGATATGCAAACCTCAACTAAAACTCAGACCTGGTCAGCAAATGAGCTTTTCCCTTTATGTTAGTTCAACTATAACTTAGCCTTATTCTAAAAGGACCATTTCAGCTACTTGAAATTCAAGACAGCAGACTTTTTACACTCAAGTACCCTTTTCCCTGTAACAAGATGAGGAAAAAGATGTTCTTGACCTATACAAAGAAAATTGGGCTAATAAATGTTAAACAGAAGCATATTGAAAGTTCACAAGGAGGTAGGCATCCTTTAGTAGTTAGCAATGATTACTATGAAACTTCTATGAAGTTTATAATGCATGTGATTGATAAAAATAAGATAGATGATTGTCATATGTGTTTATTACTTTATTATTTTCCTATTTCAGCCATCCGCGTAAGCCCATGTGAATCTAGGAGCACATCACTGGGTTATGTACAAGTCATAAAAGAACACAGACATTATGTAAATAGCTTCTATGAAGAAATTAAGTGGAAAAATTCATTTTACAATAGAAGGAATCAATGGTATTACTTACCACTTGATGGAGATGAAAACAGCTGAGCTTTGGAGATGTTTGATCATTTCCCTAAGTTTCTAGGTACAGCAAGGAGCAATGAGTTTTAACCTGTCCCTTCCCAGGCAGAGCATCTCACCTTAAAGAAGGGAAAAATAGAGGGGAAAAGTTGGATCCAACTGAGATCTCTGTAATATATTTAAAACTAAAGAAAAAACATCAGAGTAATTAGAATAGTATAGCATAGCATAGTGTAGCATAGCATAAATTTGAATAGAATAGGAAGGGACGTACAGTGATTATCTAGTCCAATTACTTGACCACTTTAGGCCTGAACAAGCTAAAGCATGTTGCTGAGCGTATTATCTGAATGCCTCTTAAACACTGTCAGGCTTGGGACATTGACCAACTTTCCAGAAAGCCTGTTCTAGTGCTTGACCTCCCTCTTGGTAAAAAAATGCTTTCTAAGAACCAGTCAAAACCTCCCCTGGTGCAGCTTTGAACCATTTCCACATGTCCTGTCACTAGATATCAGAGAGAAGAGCTCAGCACCTCTCTTCCCACTTTCTTCCTGTAATAAAAGCCAACTGCTGTGATCTTTATAAATTTCTTCTACAAATTTGTACTGACTTAAAGAAAGAATTCTGTTTCACCTTAAGAGTGTTTTTTATTTTTTTTTGTTCAGAATGTCAACATCTGTAGGAATTATGACTAAACTATGAAGGATCTGCAAACATTTAGATTGTCTCAAGATTGGGAAGGCCCTTGTAAGTAATCTGGGATGATTTTCATTTACAATAATGAATTTTGGAGTAGGTCTGAGTGGAAATAAAAGTGTAATTTATTACTGACTGCAGTTGTTGGAAAATGGAAATATTAATGAGCAGCTAGTACCACATGACAGATCTGCTCTACTTGCACCGAAGCTACAGGGAAGTTGAGGAACTTTAGCTAGGGTGCAAAGCTAGCTTGAGATGCTGTCAGAGGCATCAGCACCAGTTATAAGGTCAGTGCCTCATGACCCCTTCTGACTTCTGATTAAATAGGTTTCAATTAGATGCAATTGGAGATTTCTATTCTGTGATTCTGCAACCCTGAAATCCGCTACCCACTTCAATGATAATGGAATGGAAATGCTATGAAAGAAAACTGTGACTAATGTTCCATTTTCACAAGGAGCTGTAGTAAACTGGCCTTGAGCCAATTATATCTGACTCCAAGCTCGTCAGTTTAACCACTATGAAAATAATACCAAGCCATTGTTTAGGGGAACATAATCTCATGGGAAGTTATCTGAGAGCACTCCAAAGTAAAATTTAATGTATTTATTCAGAGGAAAAGTGAGAAGTTAGAGGAGAAAAAAAGTGAATTATCAGAAACAATAGAAGATCCTGATAAAAGAATGCTGAAGACAGCATAACAGAGTCTGCAGAACAGTTTGGTCTTCGGGGACTGCTTCTATCTCAGTTTCACTATGCATTTTAATAAGTATTATGAAATACTATTACAAAAACTATAGAAAGGCTCCAAATGTGTTCCAGTTACTTATTGCCCTGTGGAATGAAGCTAGTGATAAGAATAAGTATACTAATGTGACCAATTGTCCATTTTATACAACTTTATTGTAATAACACTGACACTTAATTGGATTTTAATGCAATATTAGAGAGGAAATATGTATATTAAAATGTAATCTCAAAGATTTCTTCATGCTGAAGATAGTTCCATTAGTTTTAAAATAATCTATGATTCAATAATTTAATCACTATTCATTTTACTCATTGTACCGGCATTTTCTTAACACTTTTCTATTAGTATTAAAGACACTCAGCAGAAAAATTCATTCTACACAGGCAAAAATTTCCTTATATAGTGAAATGATTATTTTTATTACGTTTCTGCTTTTAAGGTGCAATTATGCTATCTATTGTTTTGCATATACAAAGAAGTTTAAATGCAAGTACTTATTCCATAAACCAGTGTTATGGCTACCTCACTCGAATATTACCACACCTAAGGAAAACTGGAGGGAGGAATGGGTCAGAGGGAGGGGGAAAAAAAAGATAGATGGAAGGAGAAAAGTTGAAGCAGAAGCCATTTCTGCCACCTTCACTTACAATGAAGGATTGCTAACATTATTAAAAGCCTGTCTTGAACTGCACAAACAAAATCAATCCTTGAATTGAGAATTATGGAAAACAAAGAATAAACTGAGAAAAGTCACCTGAAGGGGTCTTGAAGAATATGTTACAGTGCAGATCATTCCAGATGATGTATCTTTCTACCAGTAAGTTCTAAATAGCACTTAAATTTTCTTATGTCTTTTCAATCTCTATTCTTCCTCACGTAAAAATAATCCCTTGTTATTAAAGGGCTGTTTACAAGTGGCAGAACTGAGAACCAACATGACCAGTTGCTGTTAGAAAGAAAAATGCCTGTTTTGAATTTAAAATTAAAAAATAAATGAACCTGAAAAATAGTTAATATACAATCAAAATGAATTTCAGGCAGACCTGCTCCACTAACCTTGCAGAGACTTTTTAATTACACGGGAAAATTTTAATATGTGGCATTCATAGGAGAGGAAGGGAATTTGTATATTAGTTCTCCTGACCTACATTTGCAGTCAGTTTGTTTAGCAGAAAGGAGTCGGGGAGGTGGAACTCATAATAAGGAAGGTTTGTCAGGGCATGAATTGCTGAATAAAACACAAGATGTTCACCTTCTCAAAAGTGAGTGAGAACTTTTCTGAATTATTAAAAAAATAGTAAATAATCATAGTAATTATACCAGCACTTGTAACACACGCTAGCAATTTTAGACAGTCAGGTCGCTGAAAACAGGATTTAGCAAAACAAAGAAGATGAAGAGGCAGGTTCATGTTTTTATTGGCTTCACTTGTTCATATGGCCCAATGAGTTAGTAGAGTTATTTTGAGATGTTTAATTTCTGTGCCTGTTAGGGAGAGCTGCATGTAAAAAGCAGTCGTCTTAGATATTTTTTTTCACCCCGATCTTAAAGACTGCTCATGTTGTGAATCTTTTCTTCACAATGGTAACGGATTGTGCCCATGGGCAGTTTGATCCTTGTCTGATTTGCATAACTTGCCTAACCACAGAAGTTACTTACCATTACCTGAAGGGGACACACAATCTGGCCTATGGGAAATCCTAGAATTTCTGAAAACTAATGCTTTACATAAAATTAATATAATTAATCTTTTTTTGTAGTAACAGATTACTCTGGCATGGTAGAGTTCAGAAATCTCCTTTCAAATAGGTATGACAGAGCAAAAAATCATATTCCTTTATCTATCACCAACAGATCACGTGCCTCTTGGAGGGAATAAAAATAGAACAGATCAAACACCACATAGCTTAAATAATTATGCATCGGAGTTGTGACCTAGCAAGGCAAGAAAAGGATATTCTTGATTTTAAGTCTCCTGTGAGTTTTTGTGGTGTCAAATCAACAAATCACATTTAGTAATGCAGCACTAAAGTATAACTACATGGAAAAAATACACAAATTAGATTTCAATATTTCAGTGTTCCCTCATACCACCTTAAAACTGTGAAAGGGTTTAAGATGGTTTAACTCTGCTCAACCTCCATGACAAAAGACCTTGGTAATGCCAGTAACAGGTGAAATTGTTCTTGTGAAAATTAGACTTAGATCTTGCATTGGAAACCTGTACTCTGCATCCAGTTCTATGAGGAGATGAGCACCTCTTGATAGCAGCAGGAATTCAACATACCCAATATTTTATAGGACCAGATTTGTCTTGAGTGAAAACTAGTAGGTTTACACAAATTCTGAAGGTGATTCAGTACTGCCCAGAGATAATCAGGTATGTGAAGATTAAAATACTCAGAGCTATCTTCAAAATCTATTCCCTGGAGTTGATGTCTAATATATGTTAAATCTAATCAGCGTCTTTTAGCTTTCCTCCCTGTCACAGACTTTCAGTTTACTAATTAGAAATGTTCAGCTGCAATTCCTTTACATTACTTTCTCACAGAGTAGAATTCAGCACCCTCTGAGAATTTAAAAAGGTTACACCACCATTTGTCAAGGTCATGGCAAGAAAGGTTTTTCATTAATTTTAGATTGGCAAAGAATAAGAAATATTGTAATTGCTTCATTTAAGCCATTCACTGCACCAGTTCTCTTTCTACTTCGCAGACGGCCAATTAGGGACTTTATTTAAAATGTATGAATTGCGTGACTGTCATTAAAGCAAAGATTTTGAAGAGTTCATTTGCTTTTTTTAATGGAAGTATTACAGAAATGCAATCATTTTTCAGGACAATGACCCAATCATTCAACATTTGGTAAATAAAAATGTCTCTCTATAGGTCTGACCACAGGTGGAGCCTCCATTAAAATTAGTGCTGGGAGGGCCCTCTTCTGCAAGGCACTGACTGGTTGCTGTGCCAATTCTGACCATCTGCCTCCTCAGTTTGACAGAAAGACCTGGAAAATTCCCCAGAATGTTGTGCATTTGTGGTAGGAAAAAAATTATAAAAACCCAACAATCAAATGCTCTTAATTTCTGAAAACTGCACAGACCCATCTCCAAGGACGATTGTTGGTTAGTGCAGCAAAACTGTGTTTCAACCAAGCCAGGGCTAAAGCAATGAGTAGAGGTCTGGGTTCACCCAAACATGTTTTCAGCATTGTCCAACATCCTGTGAGCTTTCTTGAATGCATATCACCATGACAAATAGCTACAATTTGAATGTTCCTTCTTTTTGACATTTATGGGAAATTAGAGACATCATTTGCGATGGATTTGTTTTATTCCTTTCCTTTCTGTGAGACCTGACTCAAAATAATACATCTTCTATTGTGAAGTTACACATTTACTGCAAAAATTGAGACTGTGAGCAGTCTGAAACTGCATTTTGCAGCATCATTTCCATAGTATTGCTTCATCTGTAAGTGAATGTCTCAGGTGGGACTGTATCTGAAGACTGTAAGAGTACAGGAAGTTTATCTTCCTGAGGATTTATGACTTTGCACTAGAGATACAATTTACCAAAAGAGATTTGCTTTTTCATGTGATTATGTGTTGGACCATAAACTTTCCTTGGGACACAAAAAAGTTCAATCATTTTACTTCCTTCTTGAAAATACTTTGGTTTATGTCTTTGTTTTCTTTCTGATAACAAAAAGGAAAATCCTTGTCCACTTTTACTGTAAACCATACATTAATCACACCACAAGCATTTCTGTTGCTCTCATTACACAGTAAATGTGGTTCTTCTGATCCCCCCAAAAGGTGTGTGAATGAGAAGTTTTCTTGCTACTTCATATCTCTCTCTTCTTTTTCAGTCATCAGAAACTCAAGAAGACAAGGCATTCAAAACACAAAAGACAGCATGGTTTAATAAAGATTAGCTCTTTATTTCTCCCTCTATTTCAGATTTTTTTTTTCCAACTCAAGCAACATAGACAATACAGTTGCTCAAAAAATCTTGTGTGAACAGAAGAACTTGCCACAAAGTTGATTTTTTTTATTATAATGCATTATTATGTCTCTTAGACTATTTGGTATAGAAAAGGGTGCATTTCCAGGACATTTTTGACCTTTCATGTCAGTATCTGAAATTGTTTACATCCCCTTTCTTCAAAGGAGCTATGTTTAACCAGGTTTCTGATTTTCCATGTCTATGTACATTCATCAGCCCACAGTCAAACTACATATTGAGTAAAAGCTCAGCTTTAGCAGCCTGTACCACTGGCTGCATCACCTCTGGTGTCACTCCTCAGGGAATGAAACTGAAAGCTCAGAGGGCAAAGCGAAATCTGTTCAGGCTTCAGATTTCTCTGTGACTAAAAAAAGCAAGTGACAGGGATTACAGAGGCTTGCTGGTATCTCCCTTCAGCTGGCTCCAGCACAGCAGTGGCAATCTAGTGGCAGGTAACAGACTGGCAAGAACAGTGGCTACATCATACCCAGCCAACCTGGTAACCTTCTATGATTAACTGACTGGCTTGGTAGAAATAGTTGACTCGATGATCCGGTGGGTCTCTTCCAACCTGGTTATTCTATGATTCTATGAAAAGGGGAGAACAGTGGACATTGTCAATCCGGACTTTAGCATTTACTGATAACAAACCAATAAACACTGAAGTCCAAAAGGACAATGGGTACTATCTACATTAAGCTCTTCACAGATCATCTAATGAATTATGGGCTGAACAAGCAAAGGGACACATTCAAAACTGGCTGAACAGGCTAACCTAGAGTTTGATGACCTGTGGCATGAAGTTTAGTTGGAGGCCAGTAAGTAGCAGTGTACCCCAGGGCTCACTACTGGGTCCAATCCTCTTCAACATCTTCAAGATGACAAGACAAGATGACCTCCAGAGATTCTTCCAATTTCAATCATTCTGTGAACAGCATGGGATCCCAGAGGGACTCTGGGTCCAGTAGGCAAGGGAAACCTACAGTGTTTTAAAGCACAGCCAAGACTTTCAGAAATGGGATTAAATTACAGATAGAAATTTTTATGTAAGTAGAAAACCAAGAAAATCTTCATTCGCTGTTATGTGTTCTATCAAGAACAGCATTTGCTCATCAGAAGACATACAAATTAATGAGAATATTTGATTATTTTTTTTTTAAGCAGGTGTTCTTGGTTGAAAAGTTCAAAATCCCAAAGTTTTCTAAGACTGAGAAGTCAGAACCATGCAATGAAACTACACATTTTTTTTTTAAATCTCAAAACTTTAGGCTATGATGAAAGGACACACTCAAGGTTTTCAACATTTGAGTTAACAATGCTGTCTCTATCTGACAAGCTTCAGTGCACCTAACCAAATCTTCCCTCATGGTCCCCTGTCTGCACCATAATATAATTAAATTGATAATCATGATTATAACTGTCAGATATTACGAAACAAATGATACCTAAATCACTTCATGGAATGTGTAGCATGAAAATTAAGATAATTTTAATCCTTTCTGCATCTGAGAGCCTTACTGGCTAAAACTTTGCTAAAGAATGTGAAACTACAGGAGAGTTGTCCTAAGTGCAACCTTGGAGAAGACAATCCCAATGCTCTTTCCCACTAGTCTCTTGGACAACCCTGGCAGAGGCAAGAAGAGACTGAATCAGAGAAGCAGCAGCACTGAGAAAAAAAGCTGAGAGACTTCCAAGGGAAGAGGCTTTGAGAAGGAGGCAACAGGACCCAGAGGTAGTTGTGGATGAAAAGGTGGCACTTCTGTCCTGTGCCAGTGGCTCCATACCCTTTGTCCTGAAGATGACAGAAGGGAAAGCAAGTACTTAAATGGAAATGGGGATATTTTACCATTTGCCCAAGATTAGGCTAATGATGTGTGCTGCTGACGATGGCCCTGCCTGCCTTTTGCCAGGAGGCATGTCTGTTTCTAGAAAACATAAGAGCAAAGAAGTGTGTCTCAGAGACTAAATTCTTCCTCAATAAAGGAACTCTTATTTTTGGCCAGTGCCTTTGAAATTTCATCGATGCTACTCAAATCACAATCTGTTTCAAGTAGGTTTCAGAAACACTCGGATTTAAGGTGAACTCCACTGGAAAATAGTATTGTTTTAGTTTTCCTAAACATAATTATTTGCTTGATTAAATTACTGTTGTAGAATTAAAGGTGGAAAAATAAAATAAATATACACATAACTTTTCTTGTAGGACATGACTGGCATCACCAAAGTGAGGATCAGATTACTAATAACATTCCAGGTAAAGCCTCTTTCAGGAAGACTGTAATTTTTCCCTCTCAAACATGAATCAACTGGCTACACAATAGTATTTTATGTATGAAAAGTAAGTTAGATAAACAGAACAACCTTAATAGTTAAAGTTATAGAATGGAATGGAATGGAATGGAATAGAATAGAATACTGCACTACAGTACAGTACAGTACAGTACAGTACACTACACTACACTACACTACACTACACTATACTTCGATGGTAAGGGACCTACAAAGATCACAAAGTTCATTGGGTCATTGAGCATTGGAACAGGGTGCCCAGGGAGGTGGTTGAGTTACCTTCCCTGGAGGTGTTTAAGGCACGGGTGGACGAGGTGCTGAGGGGCATGGTTTAGTGTTTGATAGGAATTGTTGAACTCGATGATCCGGTGGGTCTCTTCCAACCTGGTTGTTCTGATTCTATGATTCTATAAGTGTATGTGATACTAGAAGATGTTTACTATATCAATATACTGGAACACATTCTCATTAGAATTTCTTCTGGTTTTATTTTTTCAATGAGGAAAAAAGAACATTTTGCTTTGAGTACCTTTATTTTCTTTATAAGTGAACAAGCAAAGACAAGACTCAAATTCTTCAGTCTGAACAAGAAGAGCATATAGTACTAAAAATGTAGATCAGTCTTTTGTCACCAATGGCAGTATCATTCTTTTCTGACCCATATGTGGTTTATGATCATTGCTGCCTCTGCCCAGGAGAGAATGCTATTTAAAACACATAGTGTGTGATTCCATTATGATGAACAGGTGCCATATAAGGCCTTTCTTTGCAGAAAATCTGCAGGTGAATTATTATAGTTTAAAATAGGAGAAATGGAGCTCTGATGGATTTTTCTTAGTGCATGAGGAACATGCAAATTAAAGTCAAATATTATTTTTATACCTGCCTACAGGATACACAAAGACTAGTTGCAACAGCTGCAATGAAAAGTCAAATAAAACACAGTGCCCCACATGCTTCTGTATAAATAGAACAAGTGCAATTTTTTTTAGCCAAACTGCCTTCTTTTAGATGTTGCTGGCTACTGCAGAATCATGAGTCTGTATACTATCCTTTTGCCTTTTTTGACAAGTCAGGGAAACTTTTTTGAAAAATACAAGAAAACTAACTTGCAGGCACCTTTCCATTTTTTTTCCACTGAGCTATTTAATTTGTTTTAAATTGCCTCGTTTAGTAAAGAGTAAATAATCACTTAGCATTGTTAGAGATTTGAATTTATGTGATATCTAATTTTCCAATTAGCAGGAAGAACTTGGAGAGCCTCTTGAGTTTGACTCCTGGGATTATTGATACAAATTAATTCCTCTGTCACCTTTACTTTCTCAGGAACATAAAAAAAAAAAAAAACCCAAAACCAAACCAAAACAAAAAAAACACGAAAAACCCAAAACCCAGTGGTAACATCTTAAATCAATTCCTATTTCAGCTTCTGGAATACAGGATCTTTTTCCCTATGAACAGCTGAAAAGGTAACCCATAACAAGACTGGATCCTGCACGTGTAGAAAACATAATTTCTGTTGATTCCAATGATAACTCACATCTTTTGAAACCTGGAAAATCAGATCTGCATACATCATAATTCTCATTACTCAGAATTTAGAGCTTGCCCGATACTCCATGAAGTACTTATTGTCTTAGCTTAGGTCTGATGACATCATGAGCTGTGGTCCAAATTTGCAAGACAAAACAAAGCAAAGTGCTCTAGCAGCCCCTTTTGCTCCATGTGAAGGCTTGGAAAGTAAGAGAGAAAAGACAGATATTGGCAAGATAGTGCAAATGAGACAAAGTTAAAGAAACAGCTCATTTTAACCTCTCAGTTTATTTTTGCAGCACAAAAGAAAATTTAGTTTTGTCACTGAAATGTTGATATGTTTTTAAAAAGACTTCATCTGTCTGAAGTCGAGGAAACCCCATGATTTCTAGTAGTTCAAAAGTTTCTTAGCAAAAATCAGAGAGATGGAAGAGCTTGATCTCTTCAGTATGTGGATAAGGGCTGTCATAAGCGAGAACAGTTTCTCAGCTCCTGCTCATGCTTGATAAGGTTATCCTCTACACCTGCAAGCAATAAACTGATTTTTCATAAGCTGTATTAACACAGGTTTTGTGTTTGTTTACTTTGTGACTCCGCAAAGATACCAACCACTAACTTTGGAAATATGGGTTGACATTGTGAATGTTTCTGTAATTGTGTTTTCAGATCTTTCTGTTAGTGACCTACATCCTGCTGAGAAAGATTCAGTCATGTGGCACAAAATAGCTGAAGTCGTTACTGCTTACCAGTGTCTGTGCAGGAAACCATGTAAGTTAATCACATGAGAAGACCAACCCTGCTTTAAATAAGAAATCTGTAACAGCTCCTCCTGCATTAATAGAGAAAGCTATCAGTGGTTAAGTCTTCAGTTTGTCTCTCATGAGACACCCAGGAGTGTATTGCCTCCTTGTAAAAGCAAGAAGGCTTAGATTTAACTCAGATTGAGAGGAGAGAGTCCCAGCATGAGCATTACTTCCTAAGCACTGTGGTTTTTTTACTTTGCTTTCCACAAAAAAAGTTCTGTGATACTATCCTAGCTTTGCTTGTCTGCCTTACTTCCCAAATTACTTATCTCCTGAACAAATATTTGCCAGTGGCACCTAAACTGGTGATAGTTGTCCAGTTCCTAAAGCAATCTGCTTCTTATAAGTGCCAAGAAAAAGAGTCAACCAGGGCAGTCTGTTTAGGCCTTCCACTGATGAAAAGGCTGCAGTGGAGGTTTAACCTTAGACACAAGATGATCTACGTGGAATGAACCATTATTAATATTGTCAAGAAGTGCAAAGCTTCATTCATAGATCTTGCCAGCTTAGACATCGAAGTCAACCAGATTTAAAAGAAATCTGTGGGGAGCCAGGCATTCTTAGTTCTCACACTGATCATACTACTAGTTCTGAAAGCTTCTCATCCGAGCTCTAGCAAGGCCTGACTTTGCAGAGGGGAAATGATGTACAAACAATGCAATGGCCTGTGCTTCCTTTCTTATTCTTAAAGTTAACATCAGGTCAATAACTAATAACCAACATATAGTTGGTGAAACATCTTGGTTTTGACAAATAACTTCTCCCTCACCCTCAAAAAATTACATTTCAGAAGATTATATTAATTTTTCTTATATGGTCACAAATCTCTGGTTAGTCATCGTCCTGTGGCTTGTTTGTGAAACATTCAGTGTGTACTGTTTGTGAATAAGAATCAAAGCTTTTCAGTTAGACACAAAGTACAAAGTTGTTCTTGACTCAAGCAGAAAGTGAGTACAATACGAGCATGGACCCAGCCAAAGCAAGTTTTGGAATTCAAATGAAGCTTCTAGGCAATTTCTAGGCAACATATTATTGTGTTTCTAGGCAACACATTACATCCACACATAATCACAGGCTAAACAAAGAAAGTGCCTGGATGATACCACCCTTTCTCTTCAAGCTATAGTCTGTCTCAGAAGATGCCTGTTAGAGAATGCAGTTGTTTGTGGAATTCCTATGGCTATCACTGGGGTTTCTTGCAAAGGGAGGGAGAATAGAACATGCAATGAAATGATTTATTGCTGATCTTAAACCACTTTGAATAATTTAAAAATGCCATTACCCTTTTGAAAAGTTTGTGATAGGGTTTTCCATCAACTGTTTTATTGAGAGAAATAAGGACATAAGGAAAATCTGGAAATAATTTCTTCATCATGAGGATGGTGAGGCACTGGCACAGGGAAGCTGTGGCTGCCCCATCCCTGGAGCTGTTTAAGGTTAGATGGGGCCTTGGGCAGCCTGATCTAGTGGGGTGTCAGTACCCATGGCAGTAAGGTTTAAAATGGATGATCTTTAAGGTCACTTCCAACCCAAACTATTCTATAATTCTGTGATTCTGTGATTCTGTGATTAATGTGTTTTTAGAGAACAATGTTGTAGCTGGGTAAAGGACAAAAGGCAATTCAAGGAATTACCATGGGAAATGAGCACCTCTTTTGCACAAATTGTACCCAAAGTTTTGGTCCTGGGTATAAATCTCAGAGCTATTGATAGCATGGGCAAAAATAAATATGAAATATATTGAAACACGTTTTTGCATTCAGAAGACTTTGATATATGTTAACTTAGATGAGTGGTCCAGAGGTAATCTTTACATTGTTTTAAACTACTGACTTCAGTAAAAGGTTAAATAAAGTTATCTGCAGTTAAAATAATTTTCTTTTAAACTACTCAAATGGAAGTTAGTACAGGAAATTACAAAGACATTAGAAGAGGAGAAAAGCCTATGCAAAGAAGTAATCAAATCTTTGCTACATTCTTTCTCAAATATTTTCTGTGTTAAATTGAAGAAGTGAATTATTTAATTTACTTTCATCTTTTATTGTGATCTCCACATTTTGATTGGAAAGATTTAATTTTGCAACTTTGGTAGTGAAGTGTGTGTCTCATTTTTTAATTCCATTTTCAAACTATGCCAGCAAGTAATCTACGACGAATTACCTCTACATTAGCATTAGTAGCATTAGTACTGCACACAACCAATACTTTTTATTTGCAATTTTTAAAAATTTCTTGTATACTGATATGACTTTCTCTGTATCACTTTCTGATGTGCATTTAATTATTCCTTCTTATTTAACAATTCATATTCTTCTATCTGCTACACCTTAAAATATGTCATTTTGTCCTTTATCTTTCTCTTGAGGTTCTGTTTTTTTTCTTTTTGTTTAAAATTCTCCCTATTATTTGGTGTACAACTTGCTTTCATTTTCTGTTTTTTTCGTAGAACCTTCTGGTTTCCTCAACATCTTCCTCCCTCTCTTTACCAGTCTTCCTTACTGGGGGAGGAGAGGCTCATGAAAAGGCTCACACTCTGTAAAAGAGAAAGACAGTGAAGTTGCCTGGGTTCAATACCTGCCTAGAAACCGCTCTCCTCAGCACACACATTTGGGTCATGCTACCCTCTCATGTCAACCAACTGTTGCCTTCTCGGCTGTGCCATCATTTAGACTATGCAAACCCTCCATGAAGGATTTTCATTCTCTTGCAGGTCTTGTGTTAGGTAGCACCCTAGCTTGGCACCTGCTCCCTTTGCCCAGGGACAGCTTTGCATCACACTGCCTCCAGCCAGCCATGGTCTGGAAAATACTCTCAGCTCTGCCCCCATGGGTAGGTTCTCACCTTCACAAAGATCACTGGGAAGCAAGGAGGCTTTTCAGATCCCATTATATGGGCTGGATATTTTTTCCTACCACGTTTGCTAGAAATGGTGAAATGGGAAAATGAGGCTCTGCTAGCTGCAACTTCATCTGTTATGTTTGTGTAATATGGCACAAAATAACTTCTCTGCTGCAGGTTTTTTTCCACTGTTTACGCTCTAATCTCGAATGCCTGAAGAAGAGATTAGACATTGCATACTAAAAGACAAGCTAAGCATGGGGCTTTATTTAGAAAATGCACATCATTTTCTAATACTGTTTTAAAATTTTAGTGTGAGCAAGAGGAAGTGGAGAACGAAAGGGAACCTTCTCAGCTTCCTTGGGTAGTGTGCAAAGGGCTGCTGTAGTGCTCCCCAATGTGATAGGGGACCTGTACTCACAGGGAACTACTGGCAAGTCCCAAGGGGCTGGAGCCACAGTGGAGCATGGTGGGACACTGAACCTACTGCAGGATTTTTCACTTGGGGTGGAAAAGCAGCTCAAGCCAGGACTATTTTGGCCAACAGATTTGTATTTATGTACTGGACAGTGACTCGTCATTTTTTGAGGACACTGACATTTTTCACATAGAGCCCTGGAATGGTAGCTCTTGTTCCAGAGCAGGCACCAGCACATCCTGCTCTTAGTTTTAAATCCCCAAAAAAAAGGAGGAATATTAATAGAAGCACAGGACCGTGGCCTTATCCACTTGTTCTTTCATGGGACACATATTGGTATTTACAAGATGGTAATTATATTATTTTAATGTTGGTGGCGCAGGTTTACAAGAATGTAGCTATTTGATTAAATATAAATTGCTGGATTAAATTGCCCATTTACTGTAGTCTAGCTAAATACCTAATTAAATAGCAAGGGAATATTAATCAGATTTATTATGGTTTAAACAAATATGTAAGCATTACATATTAATACTTTAAAATACACTACTGATGTTGTACCTCATTAGTTAAACAGTCCCTCTGTTAACAGCACATTAAAAGTACTTACATTGTCAACAATCCCAGTCCCCAATTTATATAACCTCAGTAGAGGTTTATTTTGCTCTGTTTATAGATCCCCAGACACTCACACAAAACTTCAAGCAAGTATAATATTCAGTTCCCAGCTGTCTAACTTTGGTGGAAATAATATGCATAGTCATTCACTTCATGATTTTCTGAAGCTACAATCCAAGATACAAAAGCTCAACCTGAAGCTGAGGTCAACAAATGCATCTTTTGCTAGTAGAGGCGCTGTAGCTAATGATATTTTTTTCATTAAAAGTATATCTAAAAATTTTTTTTCTCCCATGATGTTACTGGAAAGAAAAGGGGAAATTTCTTGTTGCTTTCATTTATTAGACAGTTACTACAACTATGCATTTAATAGGTCATGCTAATCTCTTTGGAATAAATGAGAGCAATGGATGTGATATGTTCTTGTCTCGCTATATCGTCACCCTGCTAAATAATATTAGAGATTTAAAAAAACATTTTTGTCTTTCTTAATACCATGGTTAATACATGTTATTAAATCTTTTATTTTTTTGTTGTTGTTAAAGATACAGTGAAAAGAGAAGGAAGTAGCTACAAATGTGAAACATAAGGCATTTGAGTATTTCAATTGTATCTTTCTCCTTCCCTTTAACTATAGGGGGCTTTTAAGAGGAAGGAAATCCTTTTCTGTCTTTGTGACAGCTCTCTGAGATTATGCTTCTGCTGTTCTTGAACAGCTAATTTTAATATGAGGACATAATTTTGGAGAATTTCTTTTTCAGTACAAGTAAAGAAGCAGAGAAGCTCTTTCTGCAATGGTGGTGATTCCATACCAGGCTATTTGTATGTGGCTTCTTGATGTTCTCTGGCTAATGATGTCCTGAAGAACTAGGTCTTTGAGTCTTCTCACATCCTCCATAATTTTACTCCTGACATTCAATTTACAATCAGAATGTTTACTCCTGATAATCAATGATGACGTTTATTATTTAACTGTTTGCATTTGAACAAATCCTACTTCTCCAGATCTTTTCAAGCTCAGAAAGTCCTAATACCACAAGAGAAAATTCTACTTCCTACTTGGTTTTTTACATTTCATGCATTTCCTACCATATGGAATCGAAGCAGTTTACTCCTCCTTTTTTGTTACTTAGGGTCTTAATTTCTTAGCAGTAAAATTTCCTTCTGTTTTGCCTTGTCCACCTCAACAGCCAAGCTGTCTAAGTATTGCTGTCATTCCTGCTTATTTCACTGCTGGTAAATTATCACTTTAGCATTGTCTAAAAGGCAGAAGTTCCTGACCTTTCCACATATAACTAATGCTATGCTTACCAAACACTCTATTTCACATAACATCGTGCTGCTACCTCAACACCAGGTAATAGGCCTAACATCCCTCTTTTATCTCTATTCTTGGGTGGGATAAATCATCCAGTTAATTGCACTTTTTTTCTTGTCATGAATTTTCACTGTTCTTTCCCTGGAGTATGTACCTGTTGTACAGAACAATGCTGAGTTCTGTTTTATTTTCCACCGAAAAAACCACCCTTGAACACTGGAAGTTTAATCTATCCATGAGCAAACATCCATTGTCTGGTGAGTGGCTAAGAATGATATAGTAGGTTTGGTATTGTTAAAAGTATCTCAGTGTCTCAGGTCACAATAAGTTATGACATGAGCAACTAAACAACCCTTCCTAGGTATGTAATGAGAAAAGACTGGGGACTGGGGTCAATCAAGCTTAAGGTTTTTCTTCACCACCATAAAGAATATGCAAGAAGCCAGAAATCCATGGGTGGGGAGGAATATTCCTCTGCTAATTTCATAAGCTGCTTTTCCTGACAGGGAACAGGACCCAGGCCACTACCAGGATCCCACAGTTATCAGGCAGCAGAAGTAAATATGGGTGGCTCTGTGCCTACTTCATTACACAGAGGCAAGGATTTTCTTTCTGTACCCTACTGAACCCTCTGATATAATCTAGAGATTATACTTCAAATTTGACCTTAATACTCATGTTTACCAAATGCTGTGCTAAAAATAAAACTTGATTGGGGTAATTTATTTACTCGGTATTTGCTTTTTTTTCTTGTGTAAGAAAGAAGCCTGACACTTACTAGGTCCAAGGCTACCCAGCTGTTCAAAATTACTTCTTATCAGAGGAAGACCTGCAAACAAAGTAGTACAGCCATATGTTCTATGAGCATTAATCCTTATTTGCCTGGTCAAATCAAATGGGGTAAGTTCCAGAGGGGTCTGCTGCCCTAGGCAAACTGCCCAATCCAACTAGTCTGTCGCTGAATGCCCAATCAACCTTGCCAGCTTGAAGTTACCTATGCAAACAGTTTTGGTGCCCCTAGAATATGGCTGCTTCGGGCAGCCTCCTGTTCTTACTCTTAGGAGAGTGCTTGCTCCAAGTACAAAAGCAATCCAGAAATATTGGAAAAATCTCTTTTTTGAGGGGAGGAGTGTCTTCTCAGGACTCATTAACTATTTTGCAAATGGGAAATACAAGAAAGAAAGAGTAGCAGGCAATCACTGGGTAATTTGTTTGTCCGAAGAAATGTTTCCAGTTAAAATTATATAGAACAATGCAGATGCACACCAACACTAATTAAGTGACAGGCTATGGAAAGGTTTAGTTCTGCAAAACACATCAAGCTGGGAAAACAAATAAGCACGAGAACATTATTTTTTTATCTAAACACAAAAATCTAAGTAGTCTAATTAGTTTTGTTTCAAAAAGCAAAACACATCAACAGCCACAGCAATGGTGAGAATTAACTTTCATAATGTTAAGTTACAGAGGGACTTTCTGCAGAGTCCACAATACATTTAATTAGTTCTTGTTTTCCTTTAGTTGCATAAACTAGTTTTGTCACCCTGATTTTGCCATTTAAATTACTTTTCTTATTCATTTCAGTGATACAAGTGACAGTAGTTGGTGCTACTTTCCAAATTTCTGTGTCCAACCTAATTAGGTCCTGTTGTCCTACAAATTATTTTTAGATATCTTTCAAACTCTCCAATCATGCTCAGTGCACTGCACTGCAAAGAAAACAATTGTGGCTTTAATGTCTAGTATACTGTTAATGGATAAAAATCATCTACAGAGAGGATGCTGAATGTAGATACAAAAAGGTGGTTGCACTATAAATTCTCCTAATCTGTAGAAACTGAAATGGAGCAATAGAACCTTTTCTTTAAATGTTTTGTTGATGTTTAGTAAGATACAGAATCCAAACAGATACATGGAAAGTCTGAAGGCAGCAGTCTAAAATGACTGACTAAACAAGCCTGCCCATTTTCTTATACAAACTTAGTTCTAACTATTCTCAAGAGAGTTGCCAAATCAGACCACTACTCTGTAAAAGCTCATAAAGCTAATGGTGGTGTCACCTCACACTGTCTCCTCTATTTTCTTTGGAAAGTAATAACAGGTGTCCCTGCCCATGGCAGATGGGGTTGGACTAGGTAAACTTTAAAGGTCCCTTCCAACCAAAACCATTCCATAATTGTATCAAATTCAAGCTTCCTCTTTGTTTCTCTAATCATGAAAACATTGCCCACAAACCAGTCAATATCTCTGGTTTCATCTCCCCATATATCTACCAGACTTCTCTGTCCTTCCTACTAAGTGAGCAGTTGGATTTTCATCCTACTTTCCACACTGCCTGTCATGAATGGACAATAAAAATATTTCAGACACTTCAGATGTCCCCACTTGGTGACAATGGAGATGCCATTTAATGCTCTTTAGTCTCTGTCGGTGAGATTCATCTCATCTTTTTATCTAAAGTGTGGCTGTCTATATTTGAACTAGTCATCTTTTTATAGCAAGCCAAAGGAAAAAGTCTCTTTCAGGGTAGACTTTATCTGACCTGTTTTAAGTGTCTATTTCAGTACGAAGTGTCTTATACCTTAGAAGTATTTATTTCTTGCTCAGATAAATCCTACCTTCTGCATGTAATCAAGCTCTTACTGACATAAATGACCTTGTTTTTCTAATGTTTCTAACCTTTATTTCCAAAGTAACAAGATTTGGAGTCCTGGAATAGACTGTTCAAATTTGTTCAAAGTAAATCTATGGAACAGATCTTCAAAACTAGGCTTGGGTCTAGCAGATAGAGATTTACATCCTGTAAGGTCTTCTGAGGTTTTGAGAATTTTATATCTAACTAAGTAGAATAAAAAGTCAAAATGTTGACATTTTGCATGATTCAACTATATGAAAGAACAATAAATCTTAGCTACAGATTTCTTCATTTGCCTTCTGCTAAAAAAAAGATTTCACATCTCAAGGAAAGCATTTGGAAATGTGTTGAATTTTTTATTTTAAAACTTGAAAGTGCATGTTTCAACCAGGTCAGTATGAAATGAGAAGGCTTCAAAGCCCAGTCCTTTCTCCTACTGAGTTTTGCTTTCAACAGATTATTTCCTCAGAGCCTTACCTAAAGATTCCTAAGCAACTGCAGGTCAAGCAAATTTAAATTTAACAAAAATAGTTTGGTTAGCAGTTATCACAGATATTTCCAGATTGAGGTGTTATGAGCTTGGTTCAAAGCCAAAACTCAGTCCAAATGCATTCTGTAGTAAACCCATCTGTCTTTCAAAAGCCACACCTGTTCAAGGTAGCTTTTTAAACAGAATGTGATTGCCTAAATAAACATGCCACTCAGAGGCTCATAATGGTACAAGAACACTGTACAGGATAAACACTGCTTTTTTTGATGATGGTGGCTGGACACTCCTAGTCGNCTTTCAAAAGCCACACCTGTTCAAGGTAGCTTTTTAAACAGAATGTGATTGCCTAAATAAACATGCCACTCAGAGGCTCATAATGGTACAAGAACACTGTACAGGATAAACACTGCTTTTTTTGATGATGGTGGCTGGACACTCCTAGTCGCCACATGTACTTGGATGTGTCGTATTGTGTCTAGTAGAAACGTGTGCAATAGATAACATGATCATATTGCTACAGAAGTGGCAAATCAGACCTAGTCTGACTTTATTCTGTGCTGTCTAGAATGATATTTTAGAAATATTAAGCTAATAATTTCCCTTTGTCTGTTTGGCAAGTGTTGAATTTTTAATAGTATCAAACAGGACTAACCTAACCATGTCTATCTTTCTGTGTTCATTGTGGAGAAATAGCTGGCCCTGAGCACAAACACTGCTGTGTTTAATTCATATTTGATTACAAAAGACCAAACTGGGCAGCTAAAGGACCATCATAATACATGGCTCTAGAACTTATAGCTCTGAAATTAATATCTAAAGGATCCTCTACCAGTAAATTAGGTCATCTAATTCCCACCAGATCTGTGTTTTGTT